>CAXIVR010000071.1:0-25000 GCA_964035755.1 Teleogryllus oceanicus | reverse complement strand
CAAAAGGTGCTAAAAAGTTTTGGAAAAATTTGTTCTGTAAATTCGGATCAAATGGGGAGTGGGGGGTAAGTGCGGGTTGAGAAGTTTTTCTGTTCTCCAAAAACCACTGAAGTGCAATAAAATCCAGGATGCTTTATGGGGACGGGAATTATGGGAAAAATTAGAAGAAAAAGGGCACCCCAAGCTAAATGTTTGAGGAAAATCATAAAAATCACTGACATTAAAATTTGGGAAAATGAATTTGGAGTTTTTTGGGAATACCACTAATCTTCCATAGACAACCCCTTTTGATTACCATGTAATTAAAAATCTAATTAATAAAAATAAAAAATTCAGCAGCTTTTAAAAATTTAAACTTTTTCCCTTTAACCCTTCCGGGATCTGATTAGAATATTAACATCACCATAAAATTTCCTTATTGAAAGGGCCCCTTTTTTCCCAGATTAGGGCCTTTGCAACTGTTGATTACTTTTCCCCCAAACCAGGAAAGAACAGAAAATCAAAACAAGCCCCCATTGCATTCCCTCCCATAATGTGCAAGTTAATGGAAACATTTTAATAAAAGTTTAAATTGGGGGCATCTCAAAAAACAACTTCTTTCCCCATCCCAAAACTGGTTTAAAAAACCCTTTTTTAAGCAAATTCCAAATTAAATTTTTTTGATTCCATCTCTAATGAACATCCTGTAGAAGTCGGCTTGACATTAAAAAAACAGACTTGACAGGGAGGAAATGTATATTTAGGGTTTTTGGGAGATTTTTTATTTTCACTTTTTTCGTTGTTTCCCAGGCTTTGGCCAGGGGAAATTTCGGACATTTGGTTAAATTCAATCTTTTGCGATTAATATGAACATTTTTGGGCCTTTTTTTGGGGGGATATTCATGTGATAAGGACATATTTTGTTAATAATGGACTTACCTCTATGATGTTTCAATTTTTTCTTACAATTTTTTAAATTTGTAAATGTTCATAGATAAATAAGAGCTTGTCACAGTTCCCTTTTCTTTTTTTTTAAAATGAAAAAATATTTATGAAAATTAAAAATTTTGATTTATTTTTTTTAAAAAACCGGACAGAAAAAAGCAACAAGACACAAATGTTCCCCAAGGAAATTTATTTACTTTAATTACTTACCCACAAAGGGAAGGAAGATTATATTCTGTATGAAAAAAATAAACGCTTCTCCTGAATTTGATTATGAAATGTTAATGCAGAATTTTTTTTTAAAAGTTTTAAAAATTGTGTTATTAAACACAATTATTACATTAAAATTACAATTAATAATAATAAAATTAAAATTATTTTTAATTGTAAAACTTTTGGGTCAAAATGCTTTTTTTAATATTATATTTAAAGTTTTAAAAAAGGGAAAATTTCCTCCCCCAAATTGGGATTTAAAAACCATCAGTGGAAAATTACTGAAATTCACCAGAATTTAAAAAACTGCAAAATAAAAGATTAGAAAAATTTGATTTTAAAATTGGATGAGATACTTGATCCAACAGAATCCCCTCGGGACCCATTCTTAGATAACCCTTTTTATGATTCAAAAACAAAGTTAAAAACTTAAACCCCCTGCAAAAGAATTTCTGTATTTGATGAATAAACCTTTTTAATTAAGGGGAAAAAATTTGCAACAATTTAAAGATACAAAAATTTAAACAGTAAATATGATAAAAATTTGGGCAAATTAAAATATTTTATTCCCTTTTAAAAACCCAAAAAAAAATAAATTGAGTAATCTAAAACTGAATATGTTAAACAAAACAATTTTTTTTAAATTTAAAATTTGGGTTTTCCCAGCTTTGATGAAAACCTCCGGGGGAAAATTTAAAGCCGAAAGAGAATGCTCAAAGTTTAAATTTTTAAAAAATGGTTCATCAATAAAAGGGGGGGCCCAACAAAAAACCACTTTTTTTGGGATTGTAAGATTTTAAAAAGTAATTACGCTCAGTTACATAGTCTTTTTGAAAAGGGACAATATATGGTTAAATTTTTGTAACCATAACAAAAACCTCATAGGGGCCCGGGGTTTCTTTTTTGGTACAATTAAAAAGATTGAAGGCGTTGTCATTCCCGGGGGAAAAAGGGCCAACCCTCATTACCCTTTGTATGCCTCATTATTATATTCAGACTGAATCGGGAAAAGAACCATTAAATTTCCCAAAGAGAAAAACTTTTTTTTTTCCCCTTCCTAGGGGCCTAAAACCCAAAAAACCCCAACAGCCTAAACAGTTTAAACATAATTTTTAATAAATTTCGATAATATACTAAAAAAGAATTACACCAAAATAACCCCTCAAAATGCCGGGAAAAAAAAATGAAAAAAACAACTAATCCTGTAATCCCCAAATTTTTCCCTAAAAAATCTAAACCAATATAAAAGTTTTCACATAGATAGTGATGGTTAAAAACTCCCACAGGGAGGATGGAGTTAAAGGCAAATTAGAAGAGGGAAAACAAATGTACAAATTACCCAAGGGTTTTTTCATCGGGAAAAAAGGTAATCGGGGTGGATTCCCTTTAAATTCCCCCCAAGACAATTAAGTCATGTGTTCGGGGAATTTTCGGACGAAAAAGATAAAAAAAGACCCAAAAAATTTTCTGATGATTTAAAAGAAATATTAATTCACTAATCACAAATTAAAAATATAGAATATTGTTTAAAAAAAATTTAAAACCCTTTATATGATAAAATTTTAAAATTTTATTATATATGTTTTTAAAGTATTTTTTACATAAGGGGTTTCATGAAGCATTGTCTTTGTGGTCATTTCAAAACATACAAGTTGAAGTGATTATTAATAGATGAAAAAGACTTTCACCATGAAAATATTCTTTCATGAGATGAACGGAAAAAAAATTATACAAAACAATAAGACAAAAGAAAAATGCAAAAAATTCATTTCAAAAAATGATAAATGAAATTTAATGATGGGGAGGGATTTGAGTCTTTATTCAGATGAAAAGTCATTTCCCTTTAAGATGCAAATTCAAAAAACACATATTTTAAAGTGCGGGAAAACCCATTCCATCAAAATGGGGAACTTGGTAATTTTCATAAAAATGTTTCCCGTAAAAAAAATTGTGATGCAATATAAATATTTTTTATCACTTTTTAATTTGAAAAAAGAATAGGGGAACCCAAAATAATAAAAACCTTTAAAAAAGGGGTTTTTGAAATGGCCAAAAAACACTGATTTTCACCGGGGGCGGTTGCCTACCCGGTAGGGGGAAAACCATCATAGTTTTTTAAAATAAACATTTTTTTTATGTTGCAAAATTTTTATAGTGTACAAATGATACACATAAATTATTTTTAAATAATCTCATATTCTATTACAAATAACAAATTTAAAATAAATTTTGGCCAAAAAAAAGGCTAAACAAAAAACTGGTATTTTGAGGGGAGGGGGGGCGTGCCTCCCCCTCCAGTGGATCCATCCACAAACTATTTCCACACACGCAATATAATAGCTGGATTAGTCCCCTTATTAATAGAGGGGTTTGTACACTCAAACTTTAAAAGCAATCAAAAATTATCAATTTTTTAAAAACAATATTCATACAAATTTTAAATTTTCAAAGAATCAAGTTCTAAGGGGTAATAAAAATCAAATTTTACCTTGGGAACTTTTTTTTTGGGATTAGGCAGGATTTTGTTTTTTCTTTCCTGAAATTAAGCGCGTTGTATTGAAAGTATTCTATTTTAAAATTTTTTAAATTTCAATTTGACAATTTTGACCCCTTTTTGACAGATTTTCAATCCCCCGGGAAAAAAATTGGGAAACATTTTTTTGCAAGTATTGGCTGAATGGAAAAAGTTCCTTTTGGCCAAAGAAATTGCTGCCACGGGAAACCCCAGTCTAATGTGACAGATAAAATTTCCCAATTGGGCTTTTCCCAAACTTTCGTATTTTTCATGGGGTTTTTTAAATTCTCATTACTTGTATAAAACATATAAAAATTGATAAAAAAAAAATTAGTATTAAAATTTTTGTTTAGAACTCTCACTTTAAAACTAATACTATTATTCTTATATAAAATTTTAAAAAAAAGGGAAAAAAGACTTTTTTGTGGATATTTAAAAAAAAGGAACAAGACCAGAATAAAGGGGAAAAATAAAATTTTTTCTTTTCCCTAATTCATTTTTTAACAAAGTTTCAGCTTTCAGTAATTTTTTAAATCTTAAAATTTTTTCTTCACAAAAAGGGTTTCTTTTTCCCCATTGACAAAACCCTTTCCCTTGAAAATGATGATAACAGAAAAACCTAAAAGAAAAGACCCCAACAAATCCCAGTTAAAAGCCCCAATTTCATTGAATGCGGGATTCAATATCCCATTAAAACCCATTGCCTATGGTAGCCTTAAAAATTACTTTTGTTTCTAAGAATAAAACCAAAACTTAAAATATAGGGAATGGAAGAAAATTACAAACCCCCTCTTCACCCCCAAATTTGGATAAATACAAGGGTTCAAAAGAGGTTTTGGGTTTGAAGTAAATAACCCTTTATTTTAAAAATTTTTGTGCTAAAAAAAATTATGAAAATTTTTACTAAAAATTTCTTCCTATAAAATATGTTTTTATATCATTTCCCCACTAGCTAGAAATGATACAACTTTTTTATTTTATTTTTTTTTAAAAAATGACATTTCTTCTTCCCCTTTAATTTCCATTTTTGACCTACCCTAGGGAATTAAATTGGGAATTTGTTTCCTTTCACTGATACTTTCCCTATTTTTTGGTGAACCCCTTTACAATATATCCAATGAATTAAAACCCTGATAATTTAAATTGAAAAAAAAAAATTGCTTAGCTCTAATTAAATTTTAATTAAACCATTTGGGAAAACAGGATGGCCCCTTTTCAAACCCCAATAATTGCACCATGATAATACATTTAGAAATAAACTGCTCCCAAAGTGTGGAAAAAAAATTTCCCCTATAAAATGGGTGAATGGGGTATAAGTCACCTGCAAAACCGGGGCAAAATGGATGTGTCAATAAAAACATAAATAAAATAGAAGAAAGAATGCCATTTTGGTTTTTTATAAAATAACATCAATCTTTAACTGAATATTATCATTAGAGTTCATTTAGAATGAAAAACATGTTTTTTGTTGAGATTTTCTGAAAGGGGAATAGAATTCATGTTGTTTTCATTCAATTTTCATTTAAAAAAAATATTTTGTTATTTTCTTAAAAGGTTTCAACTACATTTCCTATTCAATAAAACAGAATTATGGTGAAAATCATTAGTTTTCCCTTTTTAGTATGGTTTCTTATGTGTAGGATTAAACTAAATCTAATTTAACTATATGCCTATTTAACCAATTAAAACTAAATTAAGTTTTCTCATAACATATGTTTATTTCGCACACACATAAAAAACACAAAAGCTAGCTTGTAGGGGATTTAGTTTCCTCCATTTTGGGACACCCTTAATAAAAAGGGAAGTAAAAAAAGGAATATTAAATATCATTTTTTAAAAGTACAAATGGGGGTTGTCATTTACTTTCATTTTTTACTTTTTAATGGTGCCCGTCAAGCAACTGAAAACTTTCATTCTTTCACGGGTGATATAAATTAATTAAAATTTTAAAACCTGCTTTTTGAAACGAAAATTAACTATTGGGGCGCGATCGGATGGAAAAACAAAACAGCCCAGGTTTTTTGTACAGGTTTTTTTAAATTTTTTTCTGTTTTTCCCAATATGTACATCACCCTTTCCCGGAAACTACCCACTTACGGCATTTACCTTTCCCCAAAACAAGCGCCTCGCTGCCCCAAACGTGCCCGAGCGTGCTAACCCCTGCCCGCCCTGGCATCTCCTGAAACCAAACCCCCCAAACCCGCGCCCAAACCCCTCACGGATCAAAAAGTCCCTCCCCCCGCGATTCGGCCCAAACTCGAATTCAATCGCCGCCCTCCACCGGCGTCCTGGGGGGTCACGTGACGGGGCCTCCATTTAAAGACCCGGGACCGCGTAAATTTAAATTAAGAGTTTGGGCCGGGCGCCAAAGGGCCGTCGGCCCGGCGACCCCCGGGATGTGCCCAGACACGCCCCCCCCGGGCTTGCCCCCCTGGGAAGCGACCGCTTCTTTTTGCACCCCCAAACCCGGGACGCCGGGACCCCCCTTTCCCCCACGGGCCCCGCCCCCTTGTGCGGCCCGGGAAAACCCAGTCCCAATGTTTGACGTTACACTATCTTGGTAAAAACTTTCGGGTGGTTTTTATAAACCTATATGAGCCCCATTTAAATGAAAATTCATGTAGCCAACTAGACATTAATGATCATATGCTTAAATTAAATGCTGGATATTCCCCTTTTTGGGGGGGAAAGTGCCCCTTTTTTGGGATAAAGGGGAACTCCCATGATAATCTCACTACATAACATGCGGGAGGACTCATTTTAAGCATTTAGAAAGGATTTGTCCCCTTTTCAAACCCTTTTTAGTATTTAAAAAAAGCTGATTTTGACATTCAGTTATAGCTACAAATTTAAGGTAAAATACATACGGGAAAATGTTATTTTTAAAAATACTGGGGCGGAAATTTCCACATCCACTTTTTGGTTTTAAGTCATTTTTTTGGAAAATTAAAAAAATTCCTGCATCAGTTTCTTTTTTTTGCAGAAAAAAGGTGATTTTATAATCCTCATTTTCAATTTTAAATCTAAATATGAGCAGAAAAAAATAAATTTAAAAAAAATTAAAATTAAAAATTTAATCAAACAGAAGACAAAACCCTTCAAATTAAAACCTAAATTATTATTTAATGTTTTTTTTCAACTGTAAAATTTATTGGCTATTGGGTCATGGCCCTATGATGGGCTTTAACTTTTTAACCATTAATTTGTGGCTTTTCCCTTAAATTCCCCAAACCAGAGATATGATTTCTCAAAACACAGCTTTTTTTTTGTGACATAGCAGTGTAGAAAAAATTTTTGAAATTTACCAAATTAAGACTTAGAGGCCCCAACATAGGAAATTAATAAAATTTTTTAAAAAATGTAATTTTACTTTTAAAGAAAATAATTTGATCCAATGATAAAAACATTTAAAAAAGGAATTATTTCTTTTTTGTTATTGACACCTTTATTTTGTTTTTTTTCAACAATATATTTTTTTAACAGGGTAAAACACCATGCATTAAAACCCTAATTTAATCAATACCCGGGGTCAACAAAATGATGAAAAACCTTTTTTAATTTAAATTTAGAAAAAATTTTTCATTGTTTATGAAACAAAAAATAAAACATGCATTTTCCCTTTTTTTCATGTTTCTTGAAAAAATATTATAAAAAGTTTTTTCCCCTTAAAACATTGTTTTTATAATCAAATTTGTCTTTTTTTTCAGAATTTTGGTTTAAAAGATTTAATATTTTTCTTGGGGCGGGAGTGAAATGCATCTATGTTTTTTTTCATTTGTTAACTTTTAAAACTGTACATAAGTTTTTTTCCTCCCCCATTTTAAATTTTTCCTTTCCCTCATATTTTTTGTTAATTTTTTGTTCCCCGTTTAGATTTTTTGGGACCAGTAAATTTGAAAGGGAAAAGTGGGGGAAGTAAATTTATTAAACTTAGAAAGGGGAAGAAAATTTTAGTACACAAAATTTATTTTAAAAAATTTGATTAAACTAAATATGTGAAAAATAAAAAATGTTTTGAAGAACTAGGAAAAAAAAGAAAAAAAGAAAAAATTTAATATGGTTTTAAAAGGATAGAAACAAGGGAAATATTTTGTTCTAACCCCCCCTTTTTAATTTTAAAATAGTTTATTTTAGAGTTTAAACTTGTCTTTTCAATTTTGTCTCTTTTCACCGGGGAATGATTTCTTTAAATAAATTTGTGAATAAAAAATTCGTTGTCTTCAAGGATATTTAAACTTTTTTTTTTAAGGAAACCAGGAAGTATATCAGTTCACATAGTGAAGTTTAGCATCAATGTTATGCACAATTTTAAATTTAGGATCAATTTGATAATGGCAAGCCCCTTTTGGGGCTGAGATTTGTGACTTTCAACAAATGAAATTTTTCTAAAAAAGGATTGTGCACCCCCAGGATGAAACATTGATGAAAAAACCCAAATTACCTTTAAATTTTAAATTTTTTCCCATTTTTCCTGGTTTCACAATAAAGGGGAATTACATTTTGGGTTTTTCCAATTAAGATTTTACCAATTTTTCCCAAAAAACCCAAATATTTCCACAAAATGTATACAGTGGGAAAAAAGAGAAGAAAGATCTGAGATATTATACAACTTCCATTGAAAAAAAAAGTTCAAAACTTTTAAAAAAATCAAATTTATTCCCTTGGAACAAAAATAAAAAAACTTTTCTTTAAAAATTACATTGTATAAAATGAAATTTATTAATTAAAAAATTTTGCTTTACTGACTGAAAATAAAAGCAACTTTTATTTTTGAAGCAATGAAGCATAAATATTGACAATTTAAATGAAAAAAATTTTTTTTTATGGTATAAAAAAAAGGGAAACTGTTTTTTTCTTTTCCTTTTCTTGGATTTTCAAAACAGGGTCTCTTCATGTCCCCCTTTTTCCAAGAGCATTTTTCTTCCCTAACATCCTTTAAACCCCCAAAAACGCCTGTCCACTGTAGATAATTTTTTTCTTGAATTTTTATCCATTGGGGGCCACTTTTTTAAAAGTTATAATATTTTTAAATTGTAATGTAATGATAGTATTTAAAAAAAAGATTCAGGTTTTTTGTATATTTTTTTTTATTTTTTGGTTTATTTGCATGTTTTTATAGCCTGAACCAATAAAATAATGGTACTGTTCTCCCCTCTTAAACCCTTTTTGAAAATTTTTGCCTGATTTAATAAAAATTAACAATTACAACCTTTTTTGAATGTTTTTATTAAAGTTTCAAATAAAATTAGTTTTGGCATAAATAAAATTCAGATAAGTAAATAAATTTGTTATAAATCAAATTTTTTATGTTATTGGTATAAAAGTTGCCATTTAAAAATGCCCCGTAAATTTATAATTGGATCTTACTCATTTCCCCTATTCCCCAAAAAGGGTTCCAGAGACTACAAAATGCTTCTTGGGTAAAATTATACTATTTTTGGGTGAAACCACATCAAAAAAACCCCTTCAAAATGTTTTTTTTTGAATTTGCAAAAATTTCCAATTAAACTTTTAAATTTTTTTTTCATTTTTCGAACAAAAAAGCCAAACAAATTATGAAAGAATTATATATTTTGGTCTGTTTTTTTATAAAAACTTGTATTGACAAATGAAAATTTACAATGCTTTTTCCAATTTAAAACCCCAGAAAAATTATAATTTATATACAATTCTCATTTGATTCAGCACCAAACTAGAAAACGAAAATTTTTGTACACACAAGGAACCTGGTTTCTGCCCTCAGGAAATTCCCCCAACCCCCCTTGGGCCAGAGGCCCTCTTTTTAAAAGTCACCCCCCGGATTTTTTTAATATCTGAAATTTTTTGTAATTTTTTAATATAACTTTTTTTAATTTTCTGAAACACAAATTACTATAAAAATTAATTTTTGTCTCATTTCTAGCTTTCTTTGTTTTTCAATACAAAAACCATCTTTTTTGAAAAAATTAAAAAAAAGGGAAGGCCAGGGATGGGCACCATCAAGGGGGAAAGTTTTTGGCAGGGGAGGACAGATGGTGAAGACTGAGTGAGGAGGTCAATTTTTTTCCCTGACATAAAGGATTGACAAAATTTAATATAAGACCCCATTTCAAAATGTTAGCTGGAGGTTAAAATTCTCATTTTTATACATTTGAAAAAAAAATTGAAAGAAAAAAAAAAAAAATAAAAGGAAAATTTAAAAGAAGACTTACTTCTGACTTAGTGGATTAAAAATAATATAATCCCTAGGTATTTTCCCATATATCCACTAAATTTTATAAATTTCTGAGTAAAAACTGGTTCACTTTATTTTTATGTTGATAATGAACTTTTACCTATTGTTTTTGGGATTTATCTTAATAATTTTTTTGATTCAAAAGTTGGTAAATGATTCAATAATAAAAATTAAAATAATAATAATAAAATAATAACAACAATAATAACAATAAAATAATCATTAAAAGCCCCTCTCCCCCACCTCCACCTCCCCCCTTCATGCGGGGCCCCTGTTCAGCCCATTTTGTCTCAAGGTTGTGGTATCCAGTTCCCTGAGACAGTTAAACTAATTTCATTAGGCCCGGGTGGGGCTACTAGAAGGTATTTCGGGGGATGGGGCCCTGAGGGGGTTTAAGTCAGCCAACTGGGCTTGTGCCTAGAGAGTGGTTGGGGGAACCAAAAAAATGGTCAAAGGGTTCTCAAAGCCTACAGGGCTGTTGTTTAAAGGTAGGAAAAAAATGCCCATTGGTGTGGGGGCTCAGAAAAAAAGCCCCCCGGAAAAAATTTTACCGAGGGCAGGGGGGGCCCTGGAGCCATCACTGGGGGTGACAGAGGGCCCCGATGATGACCAGGGTTGAGAGGTTCAGCTGCCCCTGGTCGGGAAACCAAATGTGACAGCCTGAAAAAACCCCAACCCATTGGAATCCTCCCCTGCTAAAGGGTTTGTGGGTATTACAACCACCCCCCCCAAAACAAGGCTAATACGGTGCAGAAAATGAATGGTTCTTAATGAAGAAATAATGCTCATTTTGGATAAAAAAATTTGAACAGATGTGGCTGGTTCAGGCAGAAATTTTTAGAGAATTTAAAACAGAGTTTCCTGAATATTCCATTACTGAAAAAAGTTTTAATCTGATATCACTGTTTTTAGAAAAATTTTATTTTAAAACGGGCTGGTTTTCCCCAAAAGTTGGTGACTAAAACCCTGGTTGAGGATGAGAACTTACAACCTAAATATCAGAAATTCACCCAGAGTCCCAAAAAAAATGCCCCTTCCAACAGATGATCTAACTACAGCTGTTGTTAAACTGGGGGAATGGGCGGGAAGATGGGACTGAGAGGTTGTGAAAACATGCATGCAAACCCAAAATCGGGGCAGTCAAATTTAAAACCCTTTCCCAAACAAATATGGGTGGAAGGGGAACACAAAACTTTGGGAAAAACCCAACTTTGGAAAGGAAGGAGAGAATGTATTTCCACCCCCAAGGGCAAATACATCAAAACTGCATAAAGGAACGTAAACGGGTGCCCCAACCCCCAAATAGAGCTTTTTGAGACAGGATTTTGCGGACCCCTTTGCAATGGGGGAAAAAGAAAATTTATGGAGGGCCCAAAAAGCTTTTCATGAAGACACCCCGGCATGAAAAGAGTCAAGAAATGTGGGTTTGAAAGCATGAACTACTGGTTTATATTGGGACAGATTTTTCCAAAAACTGAAGGGTTTATTTTTTGGTTCCCCAACAGGGAATCAATTCATCATGTTCCCTTTGTTACCACATTTATAAACAGCGACATGATTGGGGGGGCCCAAAATTTTTAAAAAGCATTGGCTTAGAAAATGCCTTCTGACTGAATTTAAAGGTCGCCTTTGGCCCCAAACCCCATGATGTTCTGGAGAATGAAGAGTGGCATTTTATTGGGATAAACTATCTTAACAGATCAGAAAAGGTTACACAATAGACCAGTTTTGGGTTGTTTTAAACAAGTGTAAAAACATGTCATAAAAAAATTGATGTTTTCCCAAATTGGCAACTTTCCCGAAAAAATACATAAAAAAAAAACAGTAACTATGCAAATCTTATTGAACCCATTGAGAAACAGTGGAGTAAAAAAGGGGTCCCCCTTTTTCCCGATAATTGTTTCAAGCTTCGATCATCCCTGGGATTTCTTTTTTGTGTTTAAAAACTGGGTTTGAAAAAAAGACCTGAAAACCCATGAGAAGGCGGGTTGTTGCTTCAACAACAAGGAAAAATTTTAAAACTCAGGGAAAAAAAGAAAATTTTAATTTTTAATAAATAGATGTATTTTTTTTTGATTTAAATATCTGTGCAATTAATTTAATGCCAAACAAGATGAAAAAATAATAATAAAAAGTGATGATAATGATCATGATGTGATAAAGGGATCGCAGTAATGATGAGAAAATTCTTTTTTTGCATCCCCAAATTTCTTGTCTCTTTTTTAAATTACTTTCTTGTCATCTTTCAAATAAACTAATCCCCCGCCTAAAACATTTTGTATTTTTAAAAAAGGCAATTAAAAGGCTTTCAGGGGTGTGACAATTTCCAACTGTGCAAAAACGGGTTTTGGGTTTAAAGAGACTGCATTATGACCCTAAGACACTAGGAAAATGCACCCCCTTTTTTAGAGAGCTCAACATCGGGAGAATGAAAGGGGGGTTGCAAAAAATTGAAAAAAATTTAAATTTTTTTTAAGAACTAAAAAAGTTTGAAATTTTCTGTCATTTCTTTTTATGTATTTTCCTTTGTTTTTCCAAAAATCAATCGTTGGGGAGAAATTCAATTAATTTTGACATCCGGAAAAGTAATTCGGATATACAAAACCCAAAAATGTTAGCCCCCAGATGATCACTTTACGGGGAGTCGACTTATATGCCCAGCTTTGGGAAATGATATTACTTATCAATACTATGTTTTTTAAAAACACTTGACCAAGGAACAATTAGACAAAACACAATAACCCGGCTTCTCTGTTGGGTGGGGGGTAAATGAAATATTAACCCTTTTTTTCAATAAAGGGAAGGGACATGCATTTAATTAAAAATAAAATTAGTTTTGCACCCTACACCCAAACACCTCCCCCTCATAAAAAAAAACTTTGAAAATCTATCACAGGGTTTACTGGGAAAAAAAACATGGGTCCATACGCGCAAAACTAAAAACTGAAAAACTTCTTAAAAACCCCAAATTATTCTAAAAAACCAAAAAAGAGAAGTATAAAATTATTCTTTTGCCGGTGACTTGGGGATAAATTGCCTCACTCAATCCAGTTGAATATCTTTTAAAAGACTTCTAAAAACTTACAATCTACAAAAAAAAAAATAAATCAACCAAAATTCCCAAAAAAAATAGCACTGCAATTAAAATCAAATAATAATAGTGTTTTGTTGCTACAATTTTTTTACCAACCCAATGACCCCTTTTTTGGATTCTAACACTTCAAATGAAAAAAAAACAAGAACATACAACAACAAAAAACTTGAACTATTCCCCAAAATAACATAATAAAAATTTCCCAAAAAACTCAGATTTAAAAAATTGGGAAAGAAGTATTTAAAACAACTGACACAAACTATAAGTTTAACTCATTCCAAAAAAAAACTTGAAGACATTTTTGGCCCCTTTCCCCAAAAATAAAATTAAAAAAATAAAAAAAAAAGGATTACTAAAGGCACGGGGGGTTTTTGGGAAAAGCAACATGTAAAATACCAGCACTGAAAAAAAGTAATGGGTTTTTTCATCTACAAAATTCAATCCCAAAAAAAAATCAAAAAAATAAAAATTTTTGAAAATGACAAGTACATTACAAATTTAAAGAAAAAAGTTTGGGACATTATGAAAAAAACAACGGACCAACCCAATAAAAAAAAAAATATAGGCTCCCCTTTTAAAAAAAAACTTTTTTAAAAACCCACAAGAAATTGCATAATTAATGAACATTTTTAAATTTGGGAAAAGTTATATCTCAACATTTTCAAACAATAAAAAACACCTGAAAACACCAAGTTTCCAAAATTCCCAAAATTTATATATTTATATGAAACCACCCCCTTTAAATTTTTAAAATTTATTGGGAAAAAAGGAGAAATAAATTTCAGAGGCCCGGGAAAACATTCCCCGATTCTCTTATCAAACACAGTGGAAATATTGCAACGCTGTCTCAATTTTTTAATTCTTTTAAAAAAGGCTATTCCCAAAAGTATTCAAAATGGCAAAAATTAAAACCCTTTTTAAAAAGGAAAGATATGATCCCCAAAAATTTTACAGACCCCCCTCCCCCGCTTTCAGGATTTTCAAAACTTCTGGGAAAAAAATTTTTAATGATAGATTTAAAAATTTTTTTCAATGCCCAAAAAATAAAACCCTTTTAAAAAGACAAAATGGTTTCAGGTTTTAATAGATCCCAAAAAACAGCCATTTTCTTTCCCTTTTAAATGAATAATTATTGCATTAAATCAGAAGGAAATTTGGATTTGGCCCTTTTTTTAGATTTTTCAAAAGCCTTTGACATTATTGATCTCCCCATACTTTTTAAAAAAACTAAAAAAGCCCAGGGGTCCGGGCATTGAGGCCAAATGGATTAAAACATATTTAAAAAACCGTAGCCAAAAAGGGGTTTCCCCTCCAGCACACTAAAGATAACAAAATTTTCTCTTTACTCCCAAACCCTTTAGATGGGTAAAATTTTGGGTCCCCCAAGGGGGTCCCTCCTGGGCCTTTATTCCTTTTTAATAAAATTAAAGCCTTTTGGGTTGAAAAATAAAAAACAATTTTGTTTGGGTGACACAAAAATAATCATAAAAAAACCAAAAACCAAATTTTTAAAAAAAAAATCAAGAAACGTTCATACTAGTAAAATGGTTTCAAAACCCAAAAAACTCTAAAAACCAGCAAAACAGCCCTCTAAATTTCGAATCCCGTCCAAAAAACCTCCCAGCATTTGCTCATAAATAATAATCCTGTAAAATTATCACATAAACTAAACCTTTCCCTTTGGGCTAAAACCAAGAAAAATTAAAAAAGGAATGCTTACATTTCAAATCTTAATAAGAAGCTCACCAAAACCCCTATGCTCTATACACCCCCAGGCCCAAACTCCAACATTGAGATTTTGGGCAATGTTTTTCAAATAATTACTTTTGATTTGTATATTAATATTTTTGGGGAAAAGCCCAAAAAAAACTGTACATTTATTATCCAAAAAGAATTTTCAAAAAAATAGACTCATAAGCTGAGGCCCCGAAACCCTTGTTCAAAAAATTAAATTCCCTTTCCCCTACCGGCATGTAATATTTTTAAATAGTTGTCTTTACAAAGAAGATTCTCATGGAAAACAAAGAAAACTTTCATCAAATTCGTGTAAAAACCCCCAAAAACACTGACAAAAAGGGTAATCTACATGTTCCCCAAATTTTGAAACTTTACTTTATCAAAAAAATACCCCAAAGGGATTACACTTTAAAAAAATTTAACCCTGATATTAAAAATATTTACAATACATGATTTAAAAAAAATTGAAAACTTTCTTTGCTTAAAAAGTTTTAAGTGTGAAGGGAAAAACAAATCCCCATCACTTTCCTCCTTAAAAAAAAAAAAATAAAAAATTTTAATCTCATTGATTCTCTGTTTCCCTGTTGACTGTTCAAGAGAAGCAAAGAAAAAGAACTGGGATGATCCCATCCTGCCTGTTTAAAAATTTCAGTTGGGCAGATTCTTCCCGGGCTCCTGAAGGAGAAAAACCAAAAAAAAAATTCTATTTCCCTCATCCTGAATTTGCTAAATGCACCAGGCACACCCTTTATCATTTAAAACATTTCTGAAATTTTTTAGTATTTTTTTTATTAGTATTGTTTTTATTATAATTAATATTACTATTATTTTAAAATTTTTATTATTATTTTTTTTTTTATTATTATTTTTTTTAAAGGTTTTTTAAGACCCAAAGAAACTTCATCAGGATTTTTTTCCAGTTTTCCCCTTTATCCTTTGAGCAAATGGTCCCCTTTTTTTGTTTTCTGGGCAGTAAATGTAACTACAATTCCCGCCTATCTGACTTTTCATCAGTTAAAATTTTATTTGAGGGCTCAAAAATATTATTATTATTAATTTTATTATTATTAAATTTATTTTATCTAAAAGAACGGTTTATAAGGGGCAACCGAAATTGGCCCTCCCAAATTTTGTTTAATCAAAAAGGGCTCAAGGTCTGCTTTTTCTCCAAAATTTTTAGATTGTTTTAATTTCTCATTTTTTTTGTCCCAAACAATATTTTAAGAAAGGGGGCAGCTGTGGACGGTGGGTTACTGGGGCTCCCGCCCACCCCCCAAACTGCCCAATTTTTCATTTACCTTCTTCTAATTTAGGCAGTCACCCGGGATTTTGGGCCAACCCTACAGCCTTCTCAAATAAACCTCCATTTCTCCAATTTTTCTTACTATAATACCCTTAAAAATATACAATTTTATCTTTTGAATTTCTCTTATTTTTTAGTCCTATATTGAAAGGATATAATCAAAATAACTAAGAACTGATATTTTCTTTCCCCTGGTTTGGGGAAAGAAATTTGTTTGAAAAAAAAATGTAAATCATTTTAAATTCTTTACAATATTTTTAAATAAAAAATTGTTTTTTTTATATTTCCCGTGTACTAAATTTAAGGTTTGATCAAAATGCCTGTTTTGGTCCTATTTTATTCAAAATAATGCCTTTTTCTGCCTCTTTAGGGGACTTTAATGCTTGTTTTTTGGGCTATAATAATGATAAAATTTTTCAATTATTCAATTTCTTCGATAGAACCAAAGGGGAAAAATTGTACTGCTCAAAAACTTTAAAAAATTCCCCACAATATTTTCCACCCCGTAAAAAATGCATGTAATATTTTTTTTCACTTTTAAAAACCCTTTATAAAAACTGTGTATTTTATTTTTTATCATTTTTAAAAACCCCAAAAAAAAACAAAGTTTTTCAGTTTCTTTCTTTTTCCCCATTTTTTTATAATTATTATTATTATATGGATTTCCTTTAATAAATTTTTAATGGTTTTTTTTGACCTAAACACCTTTTTAAATTCTTTTTTTAATATAATTGATGGTTACAAATTTCAAAAAACAAACTTAAATAAACACCATTGTTGACCATTTAAAAAGGGCATAAATCACATTCCAAAACAGAAAAACATTCCTATAGCTACCCAGGGTTGGAAATTTTTTAAAAACAGCAATTTCTGACATCCCTATTTCCCTAAATTCTCCTTTAAAATTTCTCACCAAATAACACTCAATTTCCTTTAAAACAATTTTTAATATTTTTTTTCCTCTCCCCCCCAAGTTATTAAAATTAAAGAATTAAACAATATATCTAATCAACTCCCAAAAACCCTTTTCATTAGTTGGGCATTTTATCAGTGATAATCCCTTTTAGGTTCTCCCCAAAAAAAATTAAAAAGGGGGGAGGTAATTTGAAAAAATTTGATCCCAAAACATAAGTTAATTCCTTTTTAAAAGCTGGTATATTCACTCATTATATTGTAAATAATTTTCAGAAAGTGTTATAGATCGTGATTTTCTTTTTTTTTAATATTTCCCCTTTGGGAAATCTAACAATACTTATATAATTGTCCCCCTTTTCCCCAAATTTTTATCAATATAATTAAATTTAACTCCGTGGTTTAAAAGGTTCATTCTAAAAAAGGCAAAAAAACAAGGAAAACTTTTACAAATTTTAGTATCTTTTGTTTTACCTGTTCATCTTATTCATGAAACTTTATTTTTTTTGAAGAACAATAGCTTCAGTCTGTTGATGGAAAGACTGGGGAATTCCCAAAATTTTTTAAAATTTTTTGTGTAAAAAATTTTAACAATTTCTAAAAATTTTTTCCCGTGTAAATAATTAGGGAAATTTTGAAGCAATTTTAAAAATTGGGTATCAAATCAAGAATATTTCTTCCTTCCAAACAGTTTTTACCCCTTTTTTTCAACTGATCCTTTTTCCCATCATTTGGTCTACATAATTACTGAAAAATGTAATCCTTTACCAACTTCATTTATCTTGGTTTCATTAAATGGGTGGAAACCATGACAATATCTTAAAATATCTCCTTTTGATTTACACAGGAAAAAAAAAGAACCCAAATATGTAAAAATTTTTTAAATTCTTTTTTCAAATTTGATTAACGATTATATTACTTCCCCCAAAACTACAGTTAGAAAAAGGTATTCCAAGGGTTTAAAAAAAACAAATTTTAAAAGGGAGTAATTAATGTGCCTGTTTGTAAATAAAATTATACTGTTTTTTTTTGAGGATGATATTACCCCTTTCCTTTTACTGAAAAAAAAAAAAAACAACCAATCAAATAATGCAATGAGCCCCCAATCAACTCAAAACCCATAAGGCAAAAAATTTGGGTTTATTAAATTGAAAAACTGATTTGTAGCTATGAATAACTATTTTTTGAGTTTTAATTGGGTAGATTTATATAAATTGGGGAATTTTAGATGATAAATAAACTGGGTTTAATGTGATCTATTTAAAAAATTCAATTTCTTCCAGTGAAAATATGGAAGAAAAAAAAGTTCCAAAATTGTTTTCCGGGAAATTTAAAACCATTGAAATAAAAAAGAAAATTACTCCCCTACAAATTACAAAAAAGAGATGAAATTGTTGATTATTTTTTTCAGCAAATTTAGATCAAATTTCAAACAATTAAGGGAAAACCCGCTACAAAAAATAGTGAAAACAAAAAATCTGATCTGGATCCCAAAAATTTTGGGAAAATTTGTTGAAAACAAACATCCAATCATGGATCTTCTGTGATGACTTGGGAAAGATGATACAGGAGTTTTATTGGGTAAGGGAAATTATTTAACCCCTTTTTGAAGGCAATTTTGATGAACCTACAGGGCCCCAACTATTTTAGATGTAATGTTGGGAATGAGTATACAGATTCCCGGGGCCCCCTTTTAAGTCACCTTTTTAAATGACAACTTTCATCCCAAAAAAGGCCCTGGACCCGAAAAAACATACCCCAAAATTCTACTTTTAAAATTGTTTTTAACCAATTAGCAATCTTTATAAATTTAATCGGGGGATTTTTTCCCTCTGCCGGGAAAATTTTCTCTATTTCGAAAAATATAAAAAGAAGATTAATCAAAAATGAATTAATATTGGCCCATATGCATTCAGTCCCACCTAACTTGTTGAAAAATTTGTTTTCCTTTTCCAAAAGAGCATTCAAGAATAAAAATTTTCTAAATAACATGGTTTCATTGGGGGGATCAACATCCATTTAAACTCTTTTTCATATATCCCAAATTTATCTTAAATGCATTTGGCCCAAAAGGGCTGCATTTCACCCTTTTTACCAAAATTTTAGCAAAGGTTTCGATAAGGTTGATCCAAAAAAATTGTTTAAATTTAAATTATGATTTAAAAGAGGAAAGCCCCTTGATTGCTTTATTTTTATTTTCTGATGGGGGGGTGCCACAAGTGAAAGCCAATGGTCATTTATCATATGATGTTTAGTCCGGGTTCCCGGGGAACCCCATTTTGGGGCCCAAAAAATTCTTTATTTTCTTAAACCTTTGGGGAATACATAATTAGGTTTTTTTAATACACTGATGAAAAATGAAGATCTATGAAATTATTGAAAAGGGAAAAAAGGGTATAGTTATTCCCTTTTAAAAGACAAACTAACCTAGAGAAAATGGTATGTAGATGACAAATTATTCTTAATATTGACTAATTTGCTTTTGATGAACTTTCTCTCATGCTTTAGTCAATATGATATCAACTTTTAGATAGATGGAAAAAAAGTCCAAAAATGTTAATTTTTTTAAAAAATCTGGGTGTAAGTTGTTTATAAACTTTTTCTTTTCCCCCTCATACTTTTGAAAAGCATATAAAAACTTTTGGTTTAATAAATTTGAAGTTTAATTTGAAAAATAACACATTTGTAAAATTTTTTCTGCCATAGTCCCAATACTGGAATAAAAGCATAGTTCACCTTTTCCGCCCCAAAAACCACAGGAAATGAAAAATTTCAACAAAATTTTTAAAAACCCGATTTATCCCGTGAGATAAAAAAACAAAAAATCACTGATAATGAAAGAGATAGCCTTTAATGGAAGGGAGACAGATGATCTAATTTTTTTTTATAAAGTAATCCCAAAGGTTTTATCATTTTAAATTTGGGGCAATTTTCTAATGGAAAAATTGGGAAATTTAAACTGGGGAATAAAGAGACTACCCGGAAAGGGAAAAAATAAAAAAGTTAAAATCTTTGGGGCCCCCCAAAGTTAAAAGCTGATTTGTTAAACTAATAGTACCTATCGTTTGTTTTTTTGATAGTCTTTATCTACTTTCAAATTTAAAATGAACTTGAAAATTAATAAAGGAGAAATTAAAAAAAAAAAAAAGTAAATCCCGTTTGTTGGGCTGAATTCAGTCCCGATGAAAAATTCTTGGGAAAAAACTCATGAATAATTTTTAAAGAACTGTTGTGTTTAATAATTTATTAATAACATTGTCTTTACAACGAAAAGGGAGATTCATCTTTTTTATCTTGCAATTTTTTATTTAACCCAAAAATTTATTTTCAGTTCAATAGTTTAAGTTCTACAAAACCCTTTTCAGAAAATTAAATCCCAAACCCCTTTTATTCAGCTTGCCATTTAAGTTTTGGGGGACTTACATCCAATCCCGTTTGTCTTCTTCTAGAAGATGGTTTACTTCCCCCTAGATTTTAGAGGGAAAATTTTTTGCTTAAAAATTGTTTAATAATTATTTATTTCTCCTTTTATTCCTAAAAAAAATATATCTTGGAATCCTTTAATTAGAATGGTTATAATAAATTTCCCCCTTTTCTTTTAAAACCCCCATTTTTAAAAATTTAAAAATTTTTAATTTCTATTCATACTCATTTTTATTTAGAATTGTTTTTAATGTATCTTTAAAAAACATATTATACCCACCTGGGTGGCAGGGTGGCAAAAGGATTTTCCGATTCAATTTTCCCGAAAAGGGCATGGGGCAACTCCGTCTTTGCATGGTTGGTTTTCCTGTGCCCCTGGGGGAAAAAGTGTGTTGTCGGTTCTGTTAACCCCATAGGGGGTTTGGGGACTATTGGAAGTATCGGGCCCGGATGAAAGATAACCAGGGCCCCGGGTGGATAAAACCCTACAAAAAAAAAAATTTAAAAAATTATAAAAATATTCCATTTAATATTTCCCGAAAAGGGAAAAATGGAGGGAAAAATTTCAATTTTTTTTCCTTTAAACATATTTTTAAAAAAAAAATGTACATGTCCCTTTTTCCCAAACAACAAGTTTTTTTTTCTATACTTACAAGAAGGGGGAAATAAAAAAAAGAGCAAGAAACCATTTTCTAAAAAAACCCCTTTTTGTACAACCCTATAAACTTGACTTTCCCAGTTTCGTATACTTCTTTTCCCCGTAATCAAAGAGAAAAGCAATTTGCGGAAAAAATTCTCGAGATTTCCCCTGAAATAGTTTTTGGGGGCCCCCCAAACCCAAAAATCCGACCGTCCGGGAACACCGCCAGGCCCAAAAATGCAAGGGGGGTTTTTTCAAAGTGGATATTGCTCCCGGTTTACCTGGTTCACTCGAAGGTTTGAATTTTTACATTCTTTTAAAAATTTGGGGGGCTTAATTTGAAACTTTTTTGGGGCCCTTTTCAAATTTTTTCAAAATATGGTCCTAATATTTTCCTTTTTTATTATTCGAAAAAATAGAACAATAGCATAGGATGGGGCCCATTTTCACTTTTTTCTGAATTTTAGGGGTCTTCCCAATTTTAAAGAGAAGAAAGATATTTAAGTCACTTTCCCCTATTCGTTTGTTTCTTAAAAAATTTTGTTAAAAACTCATGTCGTTAAAATTTGGATTTCCTGGGTTTCTAAACATTTTATGAAGTCTTTTTTTTGTCTTACAAAAATTTTTTTGAAAACTAAGGGAAGTTTTTTGTGACATTGAGCTCAAACAACCCCACATAATTTCCAAAAAGGCAAAAAATAACGCAATGGCGTCTCCTGGTCCTGCATGGATGCAATCCAGGTTTTTATTTAACAGGGACACCAATTAAGGGTTTCTAAACCACATGCCCCATGTTTATTCATTCCTTTTTACGATGTACATACCACTGCCCTTTTTTGGTTCTAATTTTGAATTGTTTTCCCCCGACAAAAACAACACAATGAAAAAAAGAGTACTTGAAACAAAAAATACAAAAATTTTTTTGATTAATCCGATCTGCCGAATTTTTGGGGTTTCTTGAGAAATTAGTTTTAAAAAAGTTTTAAAAAAAACAGGGGGTTTCAACCCCCATTTCCAGCCTCAAAAATCTTTCAAAACCATGTGCTCGATGTCGCATCGTTTCCCCGAGATTTGTTAATAAAAAATCCCTAACAATTTCTAAATCCTTTTTTTTTGCGGAAATACTTTCCCTTTGGGAACTGAAATTTTCAAGAAAAGCAACCTTTTCAAAAACCCCAATACACGCGAAAAACCCCCGCACGAACCCTCCCGAGCCCTTTTTGTTTTACACTGTTCGCCCCGTCTCCCGAATCACCTTCTGGGTCCGGGGCTGTTGGCAAACGCGTTTCCCCTGGTCAAGACCCCACCAAAACCCCCCCGTGGACGCCTCAGTCTTGGGGACGTGGCCACTGGGGTTCCCGTCCGGGAAAAAAAGGGATGGCGGGGGGAAAAAAGCGTAAAGGTCTTCCACCCCGCCCGGGGGCGAATTCCGGGACCCGGGGAAAGAAGCGATGCCCGCGGGATGGTTACATCCACGGAGGGGCACAGACCCCCTACCGGAAAAGCGCATGGGGAAAAAAAGGGAAAGGGCAAACCCGGGAAAAGAAAAAATGTACTTTTACGAATTCAAAAAAATTTTTTTAAAAACTTTTAAAAAAGGGAAAAAATTGGGGGTGGAAAATCATTTTAATCCCTTAAGTCTGTCATTGCTCAAAAGTCATTTTCTCAAAAAATGCTCAAAATTTTATCTTATAACTTTTTTTTAAAAGGTTAAAAGCCTGTTTTAAAATGACATTATCCCGGCTCAAATTTCTTTTCGCAATTTGGAGGATAGAAAAATAACGGGGAATGTTTGACCAGGCCCCCGCAAAAATTTCTGCCGTGGTTTTTGTCAGGGGAGGGGGGAAAGGGGGGGGCAAAGACCCGGGGGTGGGAGAGCCCCACTCTGTCTCTGCACTGTCTTCATCGAGTGAATATCTCACCCAAGGGGCGGCCTTTATACTGTTGGGGGTTTCCCCCTGTTCCGGGCCTTTTACGTCATGCCATTTTGTTTGTCCGGGGCCCGAGCAAGGAGAGGGGGGGGTGGGGGTACAGGGAAAGGGGGCGACGGTGGGGGGGGGTTAAAAACCTTTTCCTAATCATTGTTCACTGATGAACTTTTCCATTTTTCCGGTTTTCCCCCACTCGATATCCAGGGCCATTTTATAACAATACCTGGCACTGGGCTTCCCTCCCCCCGTCTTCAATAGTGACCTTGGGTGATAGCCCAGCTCTAACTTTTTTGCTTTCCTTTATAAGTCTCTTTAAATTTTTTCCAGTCCATTTCAATGGGTTCAGTTCACAAAGTGAGGAAAGGGGGATACAGAAAGACCCCACTGGTAATCAGCTCATCAATTTTGTATGTCTTGTACTAAAAGGTTTTTTGTTGCAGAACCAGTTGGTGTAATTCAGGCTTCCTTGGTTTTCCCTTAACATGCATTCCCCTTTTATTCAACCCTTGAATCATTTTTTTGTTTTTTTTGCATACGCAGTTGGGGGTTTTTTTCAAACATGATATGGAAAATTATTTGAAAAATTACAAAGAAAGGGAGTTTTTTAATAATGTTTTCCCACCCCTTTTCCAAAAATTTTTTTGATTCATCTGACCAGGGTAATCGCCTGATGGGAGAACCGACCTTCACTGTAAAATTTTCAATTCGATTTCCGTTTCCATTCCGGGATCTAAAGCCTTTTTAAAGGTTTTTTTTCCTTTTCCCTCATTTATCTGGGAAACTGGGTGGAAAAAGGGCTTCTTCTATGCGTACCGAAACTGGGTGAACGTGATCCCAACGTTTTTCTCGGTCATTCCTGGTCTGTAGCTAATCAGTGAAAATTTCCTCCAAACAAAGGCGCTGGGAAATTTAAAGTTGAACATCGCATTTAAAAACATTAAATTAAAGGGGAAAAAGATAAGATAGTTACAATTTTTAATAAAGGGGTAGAAAAGATTTTGAGGTATTGGGGGTTTTTTTTTTACAAAAGGGGTCATCCAAATATTTAATATTTTAAAAAAAACGTGCCCGCATGGGACCAGATATAGTTTATCCTCCTGCTGGAGAACTCCCCAATCGGGAAAAAAACCCTAAAGTGACTGGGGGGGCTGAAAAAAAACTGGGTGAAAACTGTACGGAAAAATGAACATGGATTTTTTTTTACCAAAATTTTAAACCCGACTTTATTTTCGACGGGGCATGAAAAATGACCAAAAAAGGGCTTAAATTCTCTCACTCTGAAACCCCCTGTCCAAACTGAGTTTATGGGTTTCAGAAACCAATTTATTTACCAAGAAACGCGCTGGGCCCCTTTTCCCACAGCCCCTGTGAACCCCAGGGACGCCTGTCAAAAAAAAAATCCACAAAACCCTTTACCTTTGGGGCCCCATTTTCCCCCAAAGCAAACAAACGGAACCAACTGCCGCAAAAACCCGAAAAAGGGTTAAGGGCGGATCATTCAAAGCCTTGACGTAAACGTAGACGTGGGCGTAAAAATTTTTCCCAAACTCCCAAACTTCCCCGTTTAAGTTTACGTCAAAAATTTTTACCGATGACCAATCAGAGAGCATAAAAAACAAATGCACAACAAAATCCAGAAAATTCACGCAGATGAAAACTTGTTTTAAAGGGGTATTGGTGTGCGTTGGTGTGTATAGTTTTAAAGGTGAAAAAAAGTTTGTGGGGTTTTGGAGACTTGCGAAATTTTGGTTCGGGAATGGCCCAAAAAAAAGCGCCTCCTTTTTTTTTAACCCAAAAATTTAAAGCTACTGAAACCTTTCAACAACGGCACGCAAATTTTCTTTATGACAAAATCTGGGCGGGGGGCGGTTAAAAAACAATTTTAAAAAAACACTGCTCCATATAACCCCAATGGTAAAGGGGCCATTTTCTGCAAATGCAAGGGAAATCGATAGGAAATCGAAAAAAGCCAGAAAAAGCATCGATCAATGTGTTTTAATTTTTATTGGGTTTGACAAAACCCGTTCCCAGCTTTTCCCTTTTTCCGTGGAAAGCCCCGTTTTTTCCGTGAAAAGTTTACTGCATCGACGGCTT
>CAXIVR010000070.1:0-43882 GCA_964035755.1 Teleogryllus oceanicus | reverse complement strand
TTTTTCCCTTAGATGTAATGTCAGTTGTGAGTTTTTTTTCCAAATCCTGTGAGCCTATCAGCATTATTGGTGGTTCAGCCAATATGGATAACTAAAGACAGAGATTTTCTGGCGAACAATCTAAATCAAAAGTTTGAAAGCTAGGTTTACTTGAACGAATAGAAGAAGCCTCGATTACATCAATACCTTATCCAACAGCTAAGTTGTTCATCTGAACTGGTTTTGATCATAATTTTATGTAATTTTCTTTGCTTTAGGGCATTTTAAAATCATTTTAAAGTATTTTATTGATCATTTTGGCAATGTTTTAGGTCATCAAAATCTGCCCTAATAATCACCATCATTTGTACTTAGAAATGAAAGCATGAGTGCTAATAAACAGGAAAGAAAACAAAACATAACCATAAAAGGCATTGTTGACATTTGTGCCTAATAATCACCATCATTTGTACTTAGAAAGTAAAGCATGAGTACTAATAAACAGGAAGAAAACAAATAAAAACATCACCATAAAAAACATTGTTACTATTGTGACAATGACAACACCTTCAATCGTTTCAATTATGTAATGTCAACTACCTCACCACTGAATCAATATAAAAAAGCAACTAAGATCAAAATCTTAAACCAAATAACAACAGTAAATTTCAATGAACACATAATTAACTTATTAAGTATACTACAAATCCTCTCTAATCTGCTTTTGCACTTGTCGGAGAGGGATGAGTTATATTTCCTTTCTTTTTAGTGTTATAATGGAACTGGTCATGGTGCACTCCATCATCCAAATTGGTAACAATAAATAGCAATTGAGTAAACCATAGCAACTGAATTGAAACATTCACTTTAAACTTAAAAATAAAATTAATAAGGGAATATATATATATATATATATATATATATATATATATATATATATATATACACACACACACACATTTAAATCTCAAACTTGGCTGACCTCTTATTTAATAACAATTTATTTAATACGGCCCAGCTGTTAAAACAGCACATTAATTACATAAATTTTCGCTACGTAATAGATGCGAACTGACCATCACATTTGCCTAAGAAATAATTATGCAAAGCTAACACAAAAGCTTCTAGCTATCAGACTTCAAAGATTGTCGTCACACTTGAACTTTTCAAATGGACGCCCCAGGTTTTAATGAAAGGTATCACAACTTTATAGGATCTCAAATCAGGAGATATGACAATCAAATAACTTTCAACATAACACATTTTATTGAATAAACAACTTTATAAATTAGTTTTTCCTGATACAGGTTCTAAAGCAGCTGCGGAAAAACAAAGCAGAATTACAATTTACAAAGCAAGATTGAAGGACGGTCGAGGCCGTCTCACATGAACAAAGGCGCGCCAAAATGCGCCGACATACAGAATTAACAATCTCAGTCGACCTCTCAACAAAACCCACTTTAGGGCGAGGAAGCTGAAAATTCAAACATAAACCCAAAAAGGTGAACACATTGACTTAGCAGCGCATCAACAACATTCAGCTGACACATGAATTACTGTCTTATAATCTACCTCTGAATGCCCAATTTAGGACAAGGTAGATAGAAACATACATAAACAAATTTGCTAAAGAAGCCGTATTTTGGCCTTCTTTCGTACATAACATTCGTGAAAACCAGAATTACTTATGAGCCATGGAATAAACTTTCATAGGAGTGCATATACCAAAATTCTTGGAAATGGATTTCTTACCATACCTTACGTAACAATATAACATGGGAATGCAGCAAGTTTACAGTAGGCGAAGTGAGGCGGTCCAAAGCGCCCGCCCGCTGCTCGCCGAACAAAGCTGTGCCCTGACATGAGCGCCGATCAACATGCCGCTAAGACAAGGTCGGCAAGTGACCCCATCGCTCGGTGCCGGTGACAGCTGTGGCCCAGCCGACTTCTCTGCCGGCTGCGGGACCGTGACGTTGCAACCAAGGGCCGCGGTTCGAGCTACCGCGCGGGCCTAGCAGACGCCTTTACGTAGTCTCCCTTGTGCCGAATGCGGCCAAGCGCCGTCTTACTCTCAGCGGGAGCAACTTTCCATAAATTGCCAAATGCGGCCAAGTGCCGTCTTACTCATGGCAGGAACTGCAACATTAACAACATTCATAAATAATGTGCAGTAACATTAGCCGAACCTCCACACCAAATCGGAGGCCAGCGACATACATAACGCATAACATTCGAAGTAAACAAGCTGCAAACAACATAAGCATTAATAAATCATTAACAGTTCATTAACAACATAATCATTTCAACGTAAGAGTTCCATTTCCAAGTCCATACATTACCAACAATTTACATACATCTAGGCACTCAATTTCATTAACGTATTGTTTGGTTCAAAGGGAACCAACAATAAAAGAACAACCATGGCTCAGGTATCAATGACGAAATGAGAAACAATATTAATTAAGTCTTCATAATTTGATCTGATCTATTGTAACTAACTAACTTCAGAAAGTGGTGCTATATCCTACATTAAAACATACTATTTACAAAAATACTATTTACAAAAATTAATCGTAGTAACGACTCTGATGGAGCCGGGCTCTGCCAAAGAAAAACCCAGAGTCACGTCACAGAACGTGACCTGCAAGCAAACACAAGAAAAAGCAGAGAGGGCAAGAGCGGTGCGCGCGAGATGCACACGTCTTATATAGGGCTGATGAAGGGTAACAGCCACCAGGAGGGGTCGCATCGTGGGAGCATTGATCGACCATTTGGAACCTCTTTGCCAAGGAATACGTAAGGGTAGCGCCTGCAGGGTATGTGACCCTCTCGACACCTGAGCGATGCCAGCGAACCCTGTTAGAGTCCGCAGGCACTGTGACTGCTCCTCAGAATACAGACTAAAAATATTTTGAATTGACCTGAAAACATCAAATCTGAAGCTACAGAGTTAAATGAGGTGTCCAAATAGTCCTAAATTTAATGTAGATTCCGGATTTTGATGTAAGAATCCGGTAGAACAAGTGGTTCTCTTATAATAAACAAAAACCTGTTTTGAAATGAGAAAAAATTGTTGCATAAAACATGCATTTTTTCTCAGATCACACTGAGGCAAAAACTTAGCTCTTACTAACAAAATCTCAGGTTTTCAAAACCTTCTCATGGCCATGAGATCACAGTTTAACTGTAAACTATTACCTTTTAAGAGAAATTAAGGTTAAAAAAGTTATTCATATGGTACCATGTTAAACCTATTTACATGAATAAACCTTATAAACTATTGATGTGTTTCCTTCTCGGATGGTCTTCTGAGACGACTGATGGCTTCTCTTGGGGGTTCACATCACATAATACAGTAAACTGGATACACTTAAATTTTCCAAATTTAACACACACACATATCTGTGTGTGTGTGTGTGTGTGTGTGTGTTGTGTGTGGTGTGTGTGTGTGTGTGAGTGATGAGATAGGAGATATGTGATGAGACCTTAAATTGGAGCAGGAAAAATTTTAGGAATAATTTTATGATTCTTTAATAATTGTTCCGTTTTTATCCAAAGAGTGAAGTTTAAGGGGGGTCCGAAGCTTCAGAGTGCATACCAATGGATCGCCTGAAAACTACCTGTACCGTCTCTTTGGGGCAAGCAAGTATAGAAGTTTCTCAACCCTCTTACAGACATGGTGGAAAAACATTTTTCTAAAAATGTATTAAACAATTTTACAAAACAGCGGATTAGCGCTATGCAAGAAATTTTGATATATTAATAAATAGCTGACTCAGTATTATGCTTCCTATGAGCAAGGCCCTCCTCCAGAATCCTGAATTTAATTTCATTTCATTTATTTCATTTGAAACTGTATAGCATGCCTGACCTGCCTACAGTTGCCGACAGTAGGTGCGGTCATTTACAGAGTAATTCTTACAATTATTTCTGGTTGGTAGAATTAGAAAAAATATACTTTCAGAAATTACATCAACAGTGCTAAATTAGAAGTTCAAAAGTAATTTACAGAAAGTTATATAATATTCATATTTGTCTCAACCCACTATAGTTCTCTACAGTCATATGTTGCAACAAGTCAATTCAATCTACTCAACTACATTATTCTGAAGGAAATGCTATTCTGAAAGAACACTGGAATGTAACCTAAAGCAAGAATTTATAAAATAGAACAAAGATTGCACTTTTTCTGAACTTTCAGTAATAAGAATCGATATAATATTGTTATCTTTTATAAATGTATTTCGTAGATTATCATACTGGGGGCATAGCTTGATTATGTATTCTAACTACATGGCTGGCAATTCTCCATTTCTGTAATTCTGTATCATTACATCTTAAGAAAACTGTGTTAAGGCTGGCCATTCTCATCTGTGCTAACATCCGAATTTGTGCCAAGAGAAGAGAAAACTTTAAGTAGGGTTGACAGGTTAGCATGTTAATGTTTTTTAGTATTTTATAGAAGGGGCTCTATTTTGAGTTCTGGATCGTAATAGCATCTTTGTCGAATATTAGTTTTGCATAGTACATAACTAATTGCAAAGTGGTTCTTTCAATCAAGCTCAAAGTTTACAGTTCTTCTTTTGAAATAGAACCAATAGTTTCAAGTTTTTTTTTCAATTGGTATACCAGAAGTATTTGTTAAATTAAAAAAAAACAACAACAGATAACCACAAAGATGCTATAGGAATCCTCAATTTCAATTTCTGTGAATGTGGTTGGGATGATTTGGAGTAGTGGGATGATTGGGGAGGGTTTGGGGGGATTGAGGTGATTTGAAGCTAGAGGGTTAGGAATAAGATTTGGTTAGAAGAAGAAATGTGTTATTAAGGCGGTCTGAATTTTTTCTTTGGCAAATTTGGATGGAATTCTCCTTTGGGTATAGGATTTAACTTGCAGCTGGAGAAGACAATAGGGTTTAAAAACAAAACCTTTCATTTAATTCATTGACGTTTACACTGATATCTTCTTTTTCAGCAACGTTAAATGTAACCCTAATTATATTTTCTGACACTCATTCACCAAACTGGTTTTTTGTCTGAATTTGATTATGAGAAGACATTTGTAAACTAGCTTGAAAGGCAGATCGCTTTAATGCTCTCCCTAAATCATCGCTAGCTCCCTTACCATGTGTCGTGGCAAAGAAATGCCACTCAGCTTGTTACTATAAAATCTTTCTCATGAAGACAGCTTCAGAATATTATACTTATTTTTACATTGAGCTCCATGCTCCTTCTAAAAAGTATGATTTTCCTCATGCTTGAAATTTTAGTTTTCCAGAATTATTTTAGTTGTATTTGATTATAATACACTGCTGCCTTGTTATGATTTAAATCGTCTGATATTATGACAAAATTAATTGACACAATAACTTTTGCTTGGCCTAAAATAGCATGCAAATCTATGTAATAGTTTGAGCATTGTTCAATGCATTCTTTATACACTATCTTAAAGTGTGAATGTGTAGTACTTTGATAAATCCGCTACTACACCAACACAAACTAAAAATACCATGAACAATATCTCTACAGTACATTACTTGTCCATGATTCTGCACTGTTCAGCAAAACTGCATTTCGATATTTGTGAACCGTTTAGAAGATATGAGTGACTCACATTTGGTGGGATACTTAGTATAAAAGAAGTTTTGCCTTCAAAAACATGCTTTAGATACATTTAAATTTATGAAAATCAATCGGTAAATAATAAAACAAGATTTACTAATGATAAGTCTACATTATGTACGGTTCTCCTAAGACTTTAAAAAAAACTAAAAATGTAACTTTAACTGCTAATAACTTTAATCAAATTCCAATTTACCATTAAGATTCTTTCACTATTATAAACTGTAATGTCTCCACTGTAATTTCACAGAAGATAAACAAAAATCTGAAATGGAGTATTTGAGAAAATCAATTTTGAAAAAAAAAGTAATTTTTTACTTTGTCCTTAATATGGTCTTATTAATGGCCTTGTATTTAGGTTTGTTTTAAATCTTTGGAATGGGATGTATACATAAGAGCCATAAAGCAAGTTTTAAAGTAAAATCAAATTTGAAGAGGTTTTAGAACTTTTTTAATAATACCCTCTGAGACTCGTCAAAACATGAAATTTCATAATTCTCAAAATGAAGTTAATAAATGAAAAATGTAAAGCCTTAAAGACCATTTTCATTGTTCTTTCGCATATTTTAAAGCAATTTATAAAGTTTCAGTCCAATCGGAAGATGGTCGGGAAATTTTGGGCGATTTGACATGGAATGACCCGTATTTAAATTGAAATTGAGCTTCTGTGTTATTGTACATTATATATGTATATATATATATATATATATATATATATATATATATATATATATATATATATATATATATATATATATATAAATATATATAATAATAATAATAATAATAATAATAATAATTCATCATCACATAAATACAGCATACGTCATGTATATAATCAAACAATGTACAATATAGGTATTTCTAAATATTAAATACAATACAGCAAATAAATTCAATTCAATTTCATACTAAATACAAATTAATTTTTTAAGTGGTAGGGTAAAACTAATGTTGAAAAACAATAATAAAGAGAATTTTTTTTTCTTCTTCGTGAGATTGATGCCCATGCTGGGTCCATCCTCTAGGTCCAACAATCAGCTAGGGGGCTTCAAATCATGCAACAGAATATGCAAAAATTATTAGTACTAGTTATATTGATGTTGATATGTGTTTATGAATGATGTATTCTTTTGTACTGCATAATGCAAGGTTTAACAGGAAAGCTTTAGTTTATTTTTGAATGTGTGTATTGAGTTTTAGCTTTAAATCTACTACAGGTTTTACAGTGTGATGCCTTCAAAAGGGTTCTTTTTGAAAGAGTGAAGTTTCACAGTGTGAGACATGTATATTTCTTTTTGTCTAGTATCATCACTTGTGTTTAGAGTGACAGAGTCCTTGTTTTCCATAAGTGTCTTCTTTGTGATTAATATTTCAAATATGTATATGCATGGGAGTGGTAGGATTTGTAGTTATTTGAAAAGTGGTTTGTAGGACTCATGTTTGTGAGTGTTTGTCAACTGTTCTCAATATTCTGTTTTGGATGATAAAGTGAATACTTTCTGGGAATTTCCCAGAATATGATTCCGTATTTTAGATGTGAGTGAACATTTGCAAAGTACACTGTTCATATGAATCCAAGTTAAATTTGACTTAGGATGTAGATGGCATGGCTTGACTTGGCAACTTGTTGTATAGAGATCTGTGATGTGGAGGTTCCATTTTAGATCATCTTGAATCCAAGGAAAGTTGTTTTTGGGCTATTTTTACAGGCATATATTTTATCATCAATTGTGTTGGAGGCTTGTCTTTAGAGAGTGGATTCCGAAAGTTTAGGGAGACAGTTTACTGGTGTTTATGATGAGTTTATTTTCCTGAAACCATTTTACTAGTTCCTCTAGAACTGTTTGTGCTTCTTTTTGTACAGTTTGTTGGGTATTTGCTTTAATAATAATGTCTGCAAATTGGACCATTTTGTTCTTTTGTAGACTGAAGGGCACATCGTTGATGTACATGAGAAATTGTAGAGACCCTAGGATTGATCCTTGGCACTCATAATTTATCATTCTAGGTTAGGACAAATGGCTTGAAATCTTTTTATCTTTAACGTGCTGATTGAGACTACTTGACAATGATTTGAAAGGTAAGATTTATCCATTGATGTACACTGCCTCTAATTCCAAAAAGTTCAAGTTTGGATAACGGTATGATAATCAATAATGTCAAATGCTTTTGATAAATCTACAAATAAGCCGATGGGGATTTCTTTCTGATCTAGAGCAATTAGTATGTCATTTAGAAAGCTGAAGATTGCAGTATCTGTAGATCTACCATTTCTAAATCCATGTTGGGCCTCTGTCAATATGTTATTTGAACTGAGAAAACTTTTGGTCTATCATTAAAAAGCTTCTCTAGAATGTTTGAAAATCCAGATAGTAAGGATATTGGTCTGTAATTCATGAGATCATGGGTGTTGAATAGTGGTTTAACTTTTGCTTTTTTGAGAAATTTTGGGGCTACCTGTCCGGAGTGATTACAAATGTGTGTGAGTGGGGCTGCCATCACTCACCCCTTGCTGGGAAGCCGCGCCGTGGTGGTTGTTCTCCGTCGAGGGTAGCGCTGTTCGCATTGGTCGCGTTGCAGGCGCTTCCGTTGAAGGTTGTTCCGGGGTGGAGGCCGTCAGTGGATCGTTGGTCTGCGGTAGACGACGGTGTTGATGGTCACTTCTCTACTCCAGCGCCAACGACGTAGCGATTAGTAGCGGTCGTAACAGTCCCGACATCATGCATTCGGAACTACACTTCAGGTACAATGTATTTACATCATTCGCTTTCGTCAGACGCCGTCATAAAAAAGTGTTTCATCTTCTCGTTTAGAGGAAGTTTGTTGGAAGCAATGGACATCCAACAGCAGGCAGCCACGAACCAGCAAAGCAACGTATCCGGCAATGGAGTGGCCTCCAACCCATCAACACCAGAGGACACAGCCAACGCAATACCAACAAACAACAGTGATCATCGTAAAAGTCAGTGAGTGATCCGAAAGTACACAATGGCCTCCAACCCATCAACACCAGACACATCCGACGTAAATTATAAATTGCCACTGAAAACAGATTCAGTCCATTAAGAAAACCTAAGCCCGAAAACAACGGATTTACCTATTTAAAGGAAGACAATAGTGAACAAACCAATAACGCAAATAAAATTCCTCCCATTTTCTGCCAATATTCCTCATTTAAACGATTTCGTTAAAGAACTAAGATCAAAAGTGTCAACTAACTTCATAACAGACTTTAGAAATCAGAAAGTCAAATCAGTGCAATCTACCACAACCTGAAACTGGTGAAATACTTAATTAGCACGCAGAGAAGTTTTCACACCTACAAATACCCGGCAAACAATAAATACTCGTGTTTTTAAAACATTCGTAAACCATTTCGAACTGGAAATACTACAAGACTTAAAACAACGGTACCATCAATTATTAATATAATCTGACTACATAAGAAACAAACCATTCCAGTTGTTGCAGCATAATTCCCCGGTAACAAATCATTGGAACTATATTGTCAATTAATGAAATATGCAACCAAAAAGTGAAAAAAAAAAAGAAGGCGAAGACCTTCCGGCCCTCATTCAATTTCAGAGATGCGATACGGTCACAAAAAGAACAATTGAAACCCATGTAATAAATTTTAAATGTAGGAAATCACTACACATGATATGCCGTAAACAAAACCTTTTGTAACTGAAAGGGGGAACCCCGGGCAGATTTACAGATCCAAACTGTTCTTATTATAAAGCTATAAATGAAAAAATCCAATAAAGTAAACAGTAGAAACAAATCTGACACCAAAAAAAAACCCATCCTCCTCTAATAATTCAACATCTCAATTTCCGTTCCTGCCCTACCCCCCACACACATTTTACCCATAGAAACCATGCCTCGCCTCTAAATTGGAACTGTCCGACATTCACCCTTTTCTCCCCGGGTGAAAGTTACCCCCCCTCCCAATCAAACAATCCACCCCTAAACACAATAATCAACACAATTACATTATGTATCATCAACTTTTTAATTCATTAACCCTACTATCATTAAACAATTCAAAATTCAGTATCGTCTTTTGCAACAGCTATAGTTCATCCCCCATAATAACTTAATCTCATAAATTGGGAACGAAATGGCTTTAAAAAAAAAAAACAGAACAAATTTAAATTTTTCCCAATCTCATAAAAGTCGATAAGCATGCATAACGAAACTCATTAAAAATAAAAAAATTGTTTTTTCCCATACACCTTCACGGGCAGATAGAAATAACAATGGGGTGGAGGTTGATGAAAAAATCAATGATCGAACACCAGGGATATAGGTATGAAACAATTGCAATCAGAATAAAATAAATAATAAAATTGGAACGCAATGCAGCATATAAACCACCTTCCGAAAAATAACAAAAACATCGAAAAAAATTTTCCCAACCCCCATACTAATACAATTCTTCTCGGTGACCTTAAAAAAAAGTACCCATTGGGGAGCATTCAATAATCAAGTGGCTAAATATTTGGGAAACAATAAAATCAACACAACCCAAAAATAATTGCAATCGGAAACCCGATTTTACCCATAAGACCGACTGAAACCAGACATCAAATTAACAAACACAAACATTAATTTTTTCAAACCCCCAATTTTTGAACTTGACTCGATCATATACCGTATTAATTACAACCGCCAAACCACCTCCCCCCCCCCTCCGCCAAAACAAAATCCCTTTGGGGGTAAATTAAAAATTCCCAAAAATTTTAAGTAATAAATTCTAAATTCTTTTAAATCATCCTGTGAAACAGAGAATGCAGTTTTAACATTCAAACAAAATTTCACGCTCCCTTCAACCCACACAAATAGAACCACACACTTTAAAAACCTAAAACCCAAAAAACAGATTCCCCCCTGAAATTTAGATGCTTAAAAATAAAAAATAAAACACGAACTAGGGAAATACTAGAAACTTGAATTAAAAATAGAACTTAATCTGATCAAAAATGATTTAAAAAGACTAAAAAAAAACTTTAATGACGCCAATACAAAGTAAAACCCAATTCTTTACACAAATAAGTCAATATGGCATTTCAAAAAAAATACTAAACAAAAACAAGAATACAACCTTTTTAACACTTCTGGTAAAGCCAAAAGAATAGAAAACCCGAAATTCATTCTTCGAACCACGTTTACAACAAAACAAAAAAACCCCCCAGAGCACTCGTAAACAAATTTCCAGAAAAAAAATTTCCGGGAATATAACATAAATAATTTAATAAAAAAAAAATTCCCCCTACCAGTTTCCCAACAAACAAAACCTGTCTGAGAAAAAAACCTTTTCCCCCTTTATAAACTTATAGTTATTCCATTACCAAACTTAGCAAGAACACAACAATGGGAATATTTAAAGACCAAAAGTTTATTGCCCACCCTATATAAAATTTTTGAAAAATAATATTAAAAGGCTAAGCACCAAAGTAATACCTAAAGAAAAATTTCGGTTTCATAAAAACAAATCCCCAGCAACATCAACTCCTGAGAATCCAACACAGTCGTCTTTTCAGAAAAACCCCATAAAATCCCCATATTCATAGAAAAACCGCTTTCTATATAGTCCACAATATAAAATTATAAAACCGAAAAGCAGGATCCTCCCATAGCTGAAATAAAAAAAAAAATTTCCCAAAATGCCCGATCATTTTAGTTACAGAAAATAATCATCCCAACCCCAAATAATAAAGGCGGTTTACCCGGATCCCCTTTCCCCCATTCTTCAATCTATATGAGGACTCCCGAAACAAAGGGAGTTCATATTGCAAGTTTGCAGACGTACAGCCATATTCTCACCCGGGGAACTCATTAGTAGACAAAAAAATCAAAATTCAACTGAACCACCCCAAATAAAAGCGGGGCTTAAATAAAAAATTCCCCTAATCCATCTAAAACTGCGAAAACTTTTCATCTCAGCCCTCCGCCCCCCCCTTATTCTTAAACAATCCCCAAATAAGAGGGTACCTCCAAATAAACCAATAAGATATTTTGGATTAAACATTGACACCCCCTTTAACTGGAAACAAATATTGACATCAAAATTAAAAACCCAAAAAATACATTACCCCAACAAACCTCTTATAAGCAAAAAAGCTTTCCCCCCATACAACACTTAGCTGATATTATTCCAAGCAAATAAGACCCCTTTTGGGGCCGTCAAAGGTTAAATGATCTAAAACAAACATTCAAAAATGCAAATCACCCAAAAAATAAATAACAAATAAAAAAAATGCACCATGGTATTTACAAAAATCAACTACATAAAGAATTTCATCTAAAATTATCCATCATATCACATCCCTTTTTAAAACTTTACAAACCTCATAAAAATTCAGCTCTGAAACCCTAATCCACAACACGATCCATTCCATATTTTTTTAAAATTGTTCCCCGAAATAAAAACAGGGGTGTCTAAATAGGTTTCTCACCAATGTTTTGATAAACAAGAATTAATTAAAGTTTTTAACCACCAAAATGAAAAGTTGTTATTATAACTGAACGATGTAAACTTTTAAATGTAAAAAAAAAGAAATGCCGCCGCCCCTCGACTGACTGCAAATTTAAATGAAATACTTGAACTCAAGAGCGCCCGATATTGAAAATTTTGGGCCAATAATTTGTTATGTTCATAAAGGTCCGTGGTAACTTTTTTTTAGTGCCAGCAAAAGGGGGTGACCAAGAGGGAGCCCCTGGGGGGGTTTTAAAAAAAGAGGGGGTAATCACGACGGGGGCACCCAAAAAACACGCAGGCGACCAACGCCTCCACAAAAATATTTCAGCGTTTACTTCGTGGGGGTTCTGAGCTCACGGGGAGCCCCCCGAAACCCCGGCCCCGAGCAGTTTGGGGTCTGAAGGCCCACGGGGCGATGTCAATGTTTTTATTATTTCTTTAAATTTTAACGCCATCGTAGCGGCTAAAAACTATATCTCCGAACCAACCCTTTAGGAAATTTTGGGCAAAGGATCTACAAATGGACACAATGATCTAAAATAAATGGACAAAAATTAACAATGTGACGCTTTCTCGGGAAAAGATTTCTCTAGTATTTTGAATTTTTTCGGGGCGGAGTGGCAACCCCCCTTGATCCCCAATCCGTACTTCAGGGTTATTACGATATTTAAGTTATTGTTTCGCAATTGTGAAAATGCCTTATCTGCAGAAGCAAACACTAAAATACAGCAGGAAAGATAATATTCTGTTATGCTTTCACCCCTTTCAATCGAAAAATTTTTTCTTTTTAAAAACTGGATGCTGTAACACAACCAAAACGGTCTCGTATCATTTTAGTCGTTTTTTGAGTATTTTTCTTACATATTTCGTTTTCCCTTCAAATACCTCAAAAAGTATTTGCGGCTTTCTCAAAATATCGTTTCCCGGGTTTGGAAACTGCTTTCAAAAAAAAAATTAAACCAATTGTGTAGATATCACCAATATTCCATGCCCCAACATCTTTTTTTACATACTTTTTATTCTAAGATCTTCCTTTCATTCCACTATCAGAAAGAATGAGCCGAGATTACGCCATTTTTATTCTGCGACTCGTTTTTGATCTCAAACGGTTTGTCTCATGATTTCATCATCAATCTTTTTGCCAAGAAATGCCGAAGCAATTTTAAAACAGTTTTCTATTTTGGACAAATTTGAAGAAGTGGTAATATAGTACGAGGGGATGCACCTGAACCCAACGCTGAAAAAAAAATTGAAATCTAATAAGAATCATGAATGTCTCAGCTTCTTGGTGTTATATTGATATAAAAAAATTGTTAAGATAAATTGAAGATGGTTAAAAAATTTCCCCGGTCATTTTTGGTACGAGTATGATAATGAAAGGAGTAGTGTAAATCATTGTATTTGACACTTTTATGTTTTTTTTAATGCATTAATGGTCAAAAGCAATAAAATTTTAACCCTAAAACGGGAACACCACACTAGAAGGGGAATATCGTCTATGGGCGGATAAATTATGTTTTTTTACAGTTTTTAAATTTCAGCAATTTTACATTTCTACATTGAGATTCTTTTTTTACACAGCTTTTCAGAATTTTAACGGGTAAACAATTTTATAATTTTTACATTAAAACGGGTTTCCAACCCATGATAAACCTTTTGGGGAATTAATCAGAATGAAAAAAGTATTAAATCCATCCCATCTAACTGTAAAAATGGGGATGCAACATTGTTGTTTTTTTTCAAATCATAGATTTTGTATTTTTCGTAAAAATTGAAACATTTAGAAACCTGATGTTTTTTGATTTTTTTTAAAGATTGTTTGTGATTAAAAGAACGATAATAAAATTTTTATAAAAGAAAATATGAAATAATATTGTTTTATCCCACTGTCAGTTCACGTGTTTGAATAAAGGAACCCCATTGAAACACCCTCACCCAGTGATATTTTCAAAAATGACCCCCATTTTTCTGGAATTTCCAATATGTCCCCCCTCCCCGGAGGGGGGCCCAACGCAACACTCTGATGGGCCTCTCGCCCACCTTCCGGCCCATTGAAAATTGCCTTTTGGATAAGCCTGAGCCCCAGGTTTCATTGGGTTTTTCTGTTATTTTTTTTACTATCTTCTGCCCTTTTTCTAAATCTAATTATAAATTTACAATCACGGCCACTGTCAAAAAAATTGTTTTGCACGAACTTGTTCAGGTTCAAACCGGTTTTGAGAGTTGTTTTTTTTTGAACATTGATGTTTGTTTGATTACTTGAGCATCATGACTTTTCCTTGCATCCGAGCGGGGGGACGTGAAAATTCGGGAGGTCTTTAATAATGGCAGAATGTACGCATGAAAGACTAGGGGTACGCATACTGTTCAGTTCGATGATCCCATCTTTTGGGCCCCGCCCCGGGCTGGGAAAGGGAATTTTCCCTTTCATCGCAGGTCCCAATTTTCCGACGTTTGAGGGCAGAGAAATAGATGAACATAGATAGGCCATCCCCGTTAGCCTATCGGGAAAGGACAGCAATGGGATGCCAGAATTTTTGTTCATTGCTCCCGGACTCAAACTCCCTTTTTCCCTTTTGTTTGTGATATTTTTATTGTATTCTCGACTACTTTTCTTCAAAACATTTTGTTCGAGTGGTTGGTAACTTAATTATTTAGTGATACCTACATCTTTTCTTCCGTTTTCGCTTCATTCAACCTTTCCAAGCGTAATATCTTTCTAGAGATTTTGTTCCACTATAGTATGCCCAAAATATTATTTTTTTAAATTTTTTTTTTTGGGTTTTTTTTTTTTTCGTTTTTCCCGGGGAGCGTAAACTGCTTTGGTCATTAGTCCTGTGTAGTGCTGTTTTTCAGGGGAGATGGGGGATCTTTCCCAGTGGATGGCGAATCCGGGCCGACCCCCGTCGGCGTGGGGTTTCCCCTAACCCAGGACCTCCCACCGGGGGGCCCCGCCCCCGGACAAGTCTAAGCTCCGACCGGTCCCCCGGAATATGGGTATGTTTAGTGGGGGGTTGGTGTGTGTGTGTTTTTGGGGGGGGAGAGGATGGCAAGGAAGGGAAGGGATGACCCGCGTGATCCGTCTTTTGGTAGGGTATGTTTGGCATTCGCCTGGTGTTGATCGGAGAAACCACGGAAAACTCCCGACCGGGAGCAGCCGGTCGCTAAAATTTTTCTCCAGGCAGGACAATTTGACCTAGCTAAAAAACCAAAATTTTGAAAACCCCCCCATTGGCCCGAACCCTAGGACCTCCTTTTTTTGGTTTTGGCTTGGGAAAAGGTTCCTTTCTTTTCAGAATTTCGGCATTTGCTTTTCTCCTCCATTGTACGTTCAATATTTTCTTCCGTCCCATACCCTTTAAAAACATCTTCCTTTTTTTGTTTTTTTCAATGTTCAGCTTTCACGCTTACCAACAGGATTTTTTCTCATTTTTGGGTTTTTGGCTAAGGAAGAGTTGATTCTGACGGGGGAAGATAGAACAGAGTTCTGTACTGATTATAATTATTAAATTATATTTTAAATATATAACTATTTATTAAATTAATAAATAATTTGGGAAAAATTGGGGCCAAAATTTTTTCAAATCAAAAGGGGGTCTTACGATATGCCCGAATTTTTAATTAGTGTAATTTTCTTTCCCTTTTTTTAAAAAAATTCCTCTCTTTTGTTCTTTTCAGTATACAGAGTTTATTATTTTAATTCATAAAATTTTAAATTGTCTGTGTACGCCATTTTTTCCTTGATGTTCAGGCTTCTTTTACCAGTTAATAAATGTTTTTTTCTTTAAATATAATTTGTTTCGCTTTTTGTTGTTTCCGCTACTTTGATTATAATTTTTAAAATCTTCCTGTTTTCAGTAATGGGTCTGTCATCAGCATTTCTCAAGTCATTGATTTTCCTTTCCCAATTTTGATGCCTATGTCCATTTTCTATGTTTTCCATTCTCAAAAAAAGGGAAAAAGGGGTTTGGGGGAGACCCCGTTTCCCTCTTCAGCTCCATCTCAATCTTGGACGGCCGACATCCCCTTTTTTCCCTGAGGTCTAGGAAAATTTGTTTTGGGAGGGAATATTCATTCCTTTAGATGTTGTACCATCGGTCCTGTAATCTTGTACTTTATTTATTAGTGAAAATATTTTTAAATTTTTCTCTGATTTTTCCTCCCCTTTTTTTTTGAAGTCCAAAAAATTTGACAATTTTGAGGTTTTTCAGTTCATAATTTTAAAAAAAGATTTAATAAAAAAAATAATGGAACATTTCATGCTTTCATCTTCTAAAACAGAAAAATGTTCTAATTTTAATAAAATTTCAAAAATCATCTTATGAGTTAAATAATTATGAAATAATAAAAAAAATGCGTAAATAGTATAATGTTGATATAAAACAAATAACGAGACAAATTTAACTAAAGCAATGTTTATCTTACACCAGAGAAAATCCAAGAAAAAAATCAGAGTTTGGTATTAGTTTTTCACTAATTCCACAATAAGCTTTAGTCTTCCTTTTTGCTCAGGAAATTGAAACAATGTAACAAATCATTTAAAGACAAACATAAGGAAAAAAGTTAAAAGAAAAGTGACGTATATGACTGAGAACATGTGAAAAGTCAAGGCAAAGCCGGGACAGAAAAGGGAAAGGGGTTTCCAACATAGACAAACGAACCTAATGCTACGATATTGTAAACATATTTCATCCTTTTTACACTTGCAGGGAATTTTTTCGTGTTTTAGATTCTGTTTCTTCCCAAATTAACGGGTTAAAACAATGTCAAAATGAAAACGGGTGAGAGGTCTACCCCCTCGAGGGAATTTTCCACTAGACTTCCCCCAAAATGAGAAGTTTATTTGAAATCAAATACATCAGAGAATCTAATCTTTAACCAGGGGACTTGTTCGAAAGGAAACCGTTTTGAATTATATTTGTTAATTTTATCGATTAACGAAAGTGGTTTGAAAAAGCATGCACGTGGTTGAAATACTTTGTTCACAAATATTTGCTCATCTTTTACCGGAGAGGGGGGGGGATGAGGTGCGTTTGACAATTCATGGGGAAAATATGGGGTTTAAAAAGGCAGCAGCATTTCATTTGATTTGGAAGAAAGATGATTCTTATAATTGCAAAAAGCGCTTTTGAAATGTTCCCTTTTTGACGTGCAAATGGCAGTTGACTCGTTAATGAACCTCGCTCGTAGTGAACTTAAGTCACTGGTGCCGTTTCACTTAATTCAAATAAGCATAAGATTCGGTTTTAGGAACGTAGGAAAAACAACGTCCCAAAAAAAATTTTCCCAGGGGAAAAAATAGTCGTCTCATTGCCATAAATTCCCCTAGGAGTTGAAAAAAAACCCAAAAGGTCATAATCGAAGTAGGTTGGTGAATGTTGACCCGGGAAAGAGCACCCATGATGACTTTTGGGGCCCCGGGTTTTAATGACAAGTCATATTTTTTTTTGAACCTTTTGAATTTAAACAATACACGAATCCAGGTATTGTGATTAGAAAAACGTATTTTTTTTGTGATATTAAGTCATAACATGTTTTTGTAAAAATATTTTGCCCAATTTCAAAGAAAAATATTTGTTATTTTACAATTTTTTAAACAAAGGTTACTTAAATTGTTCAAAATGCATAATTTTGACGAACAATATGTGACCCTTGAAGAAACATATTTATCTCAAAAAAAATTTTAAAGAGAAATGTCGCAAAGTCGCGCCTTGGGACGGCCGAAGGGTCGCTTTGTTCCCGGGAGCCAAACGCGACCTCCTGGCGCCGGAGAAGGGGGGGGGCGTGTTTACCCCCGGTCCGGGGCCTCTCGGGACCCCAAAACCGCGCAGCTTGAGGAACCTGGGACGACCGCCGGTTTTTTACAGGAAGTGTGCGAGAGAGAGGCGCGGAAATTCCTCAACATTACCCAAGACCCCTAATCTGGTTGGGGGCAAAATTTTCGGCGTAGTAACTTTCGGGCCCGTAACAACACGTCTTCCAAAGGAGTCCAGCGACCTTTTTGGGGGCCGTTCATCCCAACAGTTTCCCCCGCACATGGTGATTTTTGGAATTTGTCCCGCTGTGACAAATAAAAAAACCATTTTCACGCCCTTCAGCGAAAATTCATTTAAGATTCTAACTTTCGGGGGTGGGGCCCGGGCCCCCCCCCGGGCCCGCCCGGCCCCCCCCCCCCCCGCCTACCCCCCGCCGGCCCCTCCCCAAACCCCCCCCACAAACGGGTCACTGACCGCTTTTCCCCGCTGGGCGCAGGCGACGTTCTTTGAAACCACAGTAATAAATTACGCGACAAAATTTTCCACTTTCGGTAAAGAAAAATATTAGAATGGGGGAAGAAAAGACGTCGCCGTTTTTTTTCCCCTCTCTCTCTCTCCTTCTATTCTTCCTTTTCCTTCATTGATTTTTTCCCATTCCATCCTCCTTACTTTTTTGGGAAACACGGATCCGAACCCCAAATACCACACCCCGGGGGACAGAAAAATTTTTGACGTTTTTTTTGTGACGGGTTTCCCCCAGACACGCAGTCGGGGGCGAGTTGGACCCACCCATCCCAGCCATCGCCGGCGCCCCGCGTTTTTCGACGTTGCCTTTTTTGCGCACGGTGTTTCAGATCGACGTTCATTCAAGCAGGCAATGTATTAATACATGTTTTACGACCCTCGTAATCTATGCATTTTCTGATCCTCTTTTTTTCTCCCTTTTTTCTACCGTATTTTTTTTTTTCGTTTCTCTTTCTTATTCATTCATTCTTGATGCATTCCGGCGTAACAACGATTAGAATTAAGACTGAAAAAAGAGTCAGTTTTTTATATTTTTTGGGGCAACGAAGCGTCGTATCAAATCGCAGCTCCTCTTCTCCATTCTAAGCCTTGTTGGGTCGAAGGGGCTGTCGACATTTTATAGCATTAACATTTCTAGAAATGCGGGTAATTGTTTTCAATGTCTTCAAATATTGCTAGTCATCTGCACGACAGCATTTCCCTTCAGACAAAGAAAGGGGGTCGCCGTTTTTTTTTTTTTTTTTTTTTCTCTCTCATCATTTTCCTTTCCCTCTCCTTTTTTCTTTTGCTTATCCCCTTTTTTTCTTTCTTACTTTCGATTTATCGAGATCACGAATCCAAAGGGAACAGGGTTTTTGGCGTTGTAGAATTATGAGAAGGACGTTGCGCCGCTATCACGAGATCGAAGCGCGGTTCGGCGAACGGCGCCCGGGAAAACCTGTCAACGATCCGATAGCTCACGCACGCCGCCCCCGACCTGCAGCTGCGCGCCGTTTTGAGGTGGGCGGCGCCCGCCCGGTCAAGTCCAGGGGCTTAAACGAAAGGGTATTCTCTTTCTGGGGGAGGGAAGAGTCAATGAGATTTGAAACGTAGGACAAATATTCTCCCAAGCAGTTTTTTTTTTCTGCATCTTGTTTTCAGAATGAATTCCACCACCCTGGAATTTAGTTTTTTTTTTCGTTTTGTTTGTTTTTTTGTTTTTTTTCGTTTCTCTTTTATACAGATCTGTTTAAACCTTTTTTTTGTTCGTTAGAACTTTTCCTCGCCTTCCCCTCATCTCGAGCCACGTATTCGTATTATTAAAAATATTCAGGCCATATCCCTTTGTCTGGGAAAATATTTGTCACCATAAAAGGGCCTTTTGTATAGTCGACCCTGAGCTGTTGGGCGGATGGGGAAGTAAACGTTCGAGGGAGCCTGCATGCCCGGAAACTAACCGAAACGCGAAAATAGGAACGTGCTTTGAGAGCCAGATAAGTCTGCTGATCACATTCCAAAAGGCTTTTTGCCATCGGCAATCGACTGGAAACTAATCAACACCGAAAAGGGATACTTTCGCACTGTCGGCTCGCGGCACCTGGTCCGACGTCGTGAAGATTCTCTAGAGCCATGCCCTGGGGGGAAAACCGAAAGGGGGCCCGATCAACACAAGAGGTTACTCTGCCGAACCTTTGGGGAACGCCAAACCGCATTCGTCTTGAAACTAGCTTTCCAAAAAAGGGCGACTTTTGAGCGTCGGGTCTCGCGGGGGGGGACGGGAAATTTTCCCCTTCAGGGCGTACGCCTGGAAAAAAAACGCAAGGGGGAAATAAAGGGCCCTGCTTTAGCCAGATACGTCCGCTATACATTGAAAAGGATTTTCAAACGACATTCGTCCCCAAAAAACTAAAATTCAAAACATCCCGGAAGGTTTTGGGGGCCCAAAATTCCCGCCGCAAAAAGGGTCGTGCAAAGTTTTTGGGCCGAAAAGGGTTTGGGGGCCCTTGGGCGGGGCCCCGGGGTTTGGCGGGGGGAAAATTTGGGGTGGCCGAAAAAGAAACGAAAAGGAGCCCCAAATTTCTCCTTAAAAAACAAGAATTTCCAAAATTTCAAAGAAATTGGAAGAGGCCGGGGCGTCATATTTCCCGCCCTTTCCCCGCCCCGGGGTTTAAACGGGTTTCCCCAAAAAAAAGGGGGCAACTGTTGTTTGCCCCAAAAAGTCGGCCCTGAGCGTTAGGGGGAGGGAAAGTTTTCTTTTGAGGTAGCCGACCCGGAAACAAACCGAAAGGCAAAAAAAGGGCCAGCAAAGCCAGATATCCCGTATTCGAAAAAACGTTTTCATCGAATTCGTCCGGGAAAATATTCAACATCAAAGTGGCAAGATTCGCACTGGGGGATGCGGTGGGGAGTTTGTTTTGGGGCCCCCGCTCGCCGGGGAAAAAAGGAAAGACGAAAAGCCCCTGCTCAAGACAAGAGGGTTTGTCAATCGAACGGGGATCAAACCGCTTTTGTTAAACATTCGATAAAAGAGGGGCTTTGTGCAGTCGGCCCTGAGCTGTTAGGCGGGGAAGGGGGGCGTTCTCTTTCGAAAGGGGCCCTTCCCCCGGGGAAAAAACCGAAAGGGAAAAAAGGGAATCTTTTGGCGATATGCCGCAATCCCCTTGGAATGGGGATTTTCGACATTTGCGGGCCCCAAAACCGAAAAGGAACTTACGCACCGCCTCGTCGGGGGTTGTTTTTCTGAGCGCCCCTCGCCGAAAAAGGGGGAAACAGGGCCTTTTTCTAAGCCAAGAGGTTTCGCTGCTCGAATACAAAGGGGACGCTATCCGCATTCGCCAAACTTTTGTCTCAAAAGAGTTGCTGAAAAATTGAGGGAGTCGGCCCCACCCATTAGCCGGGAGGGAAAGTTTCACTTCGGGAGATCCCCCGGAAACAAACCGAAAAAAGAATAAATTGCCATGGTTCGAACCCGCAAATTTTTGGGGCCCCGATTGTAAATGCGAGTTCCCCAAAGCATTCGTCTGGAAAAATTCAAACCCCAATCTGGCAAATTTTGCCTGTCGGTCGTCGCACGTGGCCATTGTTGCTCTTGGAGTCCCTGCTCGGCGGGGAAAAATCCCGGGGAGGGGAAAAAACCTGAAAACCGATTTTAGGCCCGCAACCAGCCGGCCGCCCCCTGTTCGCCCCCTCGCTCGCTCGCCAGTGCGACGTATTGTAAGAAGACACACGAATAACATAACGCAACAGAAATATTTTTCCGATCTTTCGCTAAAGAAAATGATTAGAATAGAGAAAGAAAAGACGTCGCCGTACTATCCCTCTCTCTCTCTTTCTCTCTCTCTCTCTCTCTCTCTCTCTCTTTCCCTCCGCCTTAATATTTTCGGGAACCGAACCCCTACTACCATCGACCATTGTTTCGCGTAGAAAAAAAGGGGCGTTTTTTTTGAGACGTTTTCCCGAGATACGCATGGAGACGGTTGGCCGAACAGCACACCCGGGAGCTGCGATCCCCGAGGGCGCCCACGCCTTCTGCGACGTTGCCTTCTGCGACGGGCAGTTCGCGGAAGCGACGCGCGAAGAGCTCTGAACGATCCGATGGGCCACGCACGCAGCCCGCCACGCCGTGCAACAGCGCAACGTGTATGACGAAGCGTGTCCGTGTGGTGGGAGGAGGGCGTGGGATGTGAACGCGGTCAGGCGCTGTTTCGCTGAAGAAATAAATGAAGGTCGATATCAGAGTGTGCAACCTACACGCAAAAATGTTGCCCACTATGGCATACGTATAATCCAAGGACATGCGGAATGTAATCTTTTTACTTACAAAAGTAGAGTTAATAGCGTCTTAAAGCAGGAAGAGCGCATTTTCAGTGAAAATACTCGTTTCTGTTCCACAACCGTTCGTCTCGCAGAATTATAGCGGTGTATAACTCGTAATGTTTGCACCACTTCCAGTCGACGTGTATTCATTTCGGGTGTGGCACGTGGGAAATGCGTGTGATGGAATTCGTCTTCTTGTTATGTGAAAACTAGTATTCGTTGCCCGCAGTGACATATATTCATGTTTTGTTTTAAAGTGTACTCGGTTAAGAGTGTTTCGGGCGTAGAAAATGAGAGTGTGTGTGCGTGTCGTTCTGCGGTTGACGTGCAATGTTCATTATTTTTCACGTTTTGTTTTTATAATCATTCGGGCGGCTAGGCCTCAGAGAGATAGCTAGCTACATACGGATATTAGTTGATGTATTGGGTATCGTTACTACAGTGAAGGTGTTTTCATGTAATGCGTGAAAGCAATGTTAGGTCATCGTAGCGTGGTGGGGTGCAATGTGTTCGGAGTGTCAATAATGTGATCTTCTTCTTCTTCTGTTTATCATGTTAACAGCTGATGGGAGCATAATCGTCTGTCGTTTTATCTAGAGCCAACGAACCTGAAAGTTAGGCCTAGGATATGAGAGAAAAGTTTCATATAGTAATTTCATCGGATTAGGAATGATTCGCAGTTCCCGCGAAATTCTTCTCGTTCTTTATACAACATAAGGCGCGTGTTCAGTTCGAAATCGCAAGGCTATGCTTGCATGCTACATAGCAAACAACGGTTTGTTTCGGGTGCTTTGCAGTGTATATAGAGATTTCAGTTAATGATTGCATACCTGAAGAGAAAGAAATTCATTGCGTGGAGAGTAAAATAATCAATGTAGTGAATGTGACATACAAAGTGATTCTCAATCCGTTAATCGTGTAACCAGCTGATAATCGCTTTTTCGTTTTGTTTTGAGCTAGCGTACGTGAATGTTAGTCGTAGGTAACGAGAGCAAGGTTTGTTAGTTTTCGTTTTATGGGAATGGGAAGGGCAGTGCACAGCAATTTCGTTTCTCTTTTTCTCCTCTCCTCTTCATACGATGTGATGCGCGTGCTCTCTTCGAGTTCGCTACTACGAAACAGCTTGCTAAATTGAGAAAAACAGTGTGTTCTTACAGTGAATTGCCAATGTATATATATATATATAGAGTTTAGTGTTGTGAATTATTGCGCATATGTAATGATAGGAAACCATTGCGTGGCGTGCTTTTTAATCAGTGTAAACAACGGATACTTGTTGTCATCGGAGCTCTCGTGATTTCTCTAGCATTGTCGCTCTTTGCTTCGTTTTGAGCTCGCGTACGAGATTGTTACGCGAACGTTTCATTGCGTGGTTTCCATAGTTTCCCAGAAGTTGGAAAAAGGAGCGGTATGTAATTCAATAAATATTTGAATGCGGACAGGGCAGCGTTTCACTGAAGAAATAAAAGGTGAAAGTCAGAATGTGCAACCTCTCGGCAATAATTCAAAATTTATTGCTTATTTATCCTTGAAAATAGATTTTACTACATGGGAGTTTTTTTTCTCCCTTTCAAAATTCAAAATTTAAGTAGTATATGACTTAGTTAGGGATCACAGAATTTTGAAAATGTGCACACAATTCACTTTTCCCCATAGCACGTCATACGCAGTTTTTAACTGTTTTTTGACGTAAAATAAATAAATAAATAAAATAAGTTAGCACTCTCTATGGATTATGTAATCATCAAAGGTCGAGAGCTTGCATTATACATATTAATTATTAAAGTGTGCGCGAGGGAAAAGATTTGGATACACTGTGAAAAGCAGGCAGGGAAGTTGTAATTGTGTGCTTAATGAGTCGAGTTCAGTTAGGCAGAGCATAGAGAGTGTACCATGGCTCGCTTTAGAGAATAATTGTTCTTTTCTGGTGTGTATTGTAAGGGGATGATTTGTTGTGAGAAATGTTGTTAAGTGAAGAGTTCTCGTATCTTTTCGTGTGTTTGTGAGAACGTGAGAATTCGGACGAGGAGTGGACAGCTGGTGTTCGTGTTAGTTGTGGTTATCTATTAATTCTAAAAAGTTTCGTGTGCTGTGTTGTGATGGAGTATGCAGCTGGCTTTATAGATAAGGATTGTTAAAAGTGTGGGTGAATGCAAAGTGTGGTACGCACAGTGTATTGCCGGCAGGAAAGAGATTCTGTGATTCTGCTCTGAAAGCGTCTGATGTTTAGCTGTGTTATTTAATTGTGTTGAGTTGTGAAGAGCTCTGAAAGCGTGCGTGGGTTTGGTACTCTGAGTAATTGTAGCTCTCGAGTTCCAGTGTTTCTTGTTAAGTGATGTATTGTTGTGTTCAGTGCTGTTAGGTTGAGGTTTTTCATCTGAGGTTTCGGTGTGTGAAGTAAGAGGATGTTTTGGGTGGTTCCGATCTGGTGACAATAGCTGTGTTTTCCCCCATTGTATTTAATTATTTATTCCTAAAAGTGTCGTGTGAAGTGTTGGGATTGTGACATGGATATTTTTATACATATTTATTAATAAAGTGTGTGCGAGGGAAAAGATTTGGAAATCCAGGCAGGAATGTGATTCTCCGAAGTAATAGTGTGCTTTATGAGTCGATTTCAGTTAGGCAGAACTTAGAGAAGGTGACATGGCCCACTTTAGAGTATAGTTGTTCTTTTCGTGACCTGGTGTGTGTTGTAACGGGATGATTTGTTGTGAGAAATTCTGTTAAGTTATGAGTCTTCATCGTAGGTTTTCGTGAGTTAGGGAACGTGAATTGGGTAAAGGGGCGGATAGTCGTTATCTATTTATTCTAAAAGGGTTTCGTGTGCACCTGGCTTTATGGATAAGGAATGTGGAAAGTGTGGTTGAAAGGGTGGTACACACACTGTAATGCAGGCAAGAAAGAGATTCTGTGGTGCATCTGTTTGATTTTAACAGGTTTTTTTTTTCTTATTAATTCTAGTTCAGTAGTGAAGAGCTCGGAAAGTGCGTGGTGGTTTGGTACAGTGAGTAAGTGTAGCTTTCGAGTTCTAGTGCTTCTGTTAAGGATGGTTTTGGTGTTAAGTACTGATAGGGTGTCAGGGAAGAGGATGTTTCTGTGTGGTTCCGTTCAGGTGACAATAGCTGATGTTTTTCCTCCATGTATTTATTTATTTATTCTTAAAAGAGTCCTGTGAAGTGTTGTGATTGTGGCATTAAAGAAATTCACTCGGATATTTTAGTGCATAATTCGACTTGCATACATGGCTTGCCACTGAGAATGAATGTTTCTTTCGTGTTCTAGTTCTTCTTGTGAAGTGACGTAATTGTTTTAGTGAAGTGCTGTGAGGTTAAGGCTTTTCTTCAATGGTTCGGTACGTTAGGTGAGAGGAGGATTGGATATGTCCAATCAGGTGAGAATCGCAGTGTGTGTGTTTCTTTTATCTTTCATTGTTTTATTTATTCTCAAACGTTACGTGTGCAGTGTTGTGTTTTTGCAGTGTACGTGTGCAGTGTAGCTAAAGAATTTAAACTATATAAATAGTTAAAGAAATTATCTCTCGTAAGTGAGAAATGTGTATTATTGCATAGTGTGATGTGAGTGGGACAGTGGTCGTGTGCTCTTCACACTTCTTTGCACAACAAATTTTTTCCCCTGTATTCATAGTCAACCACGAAGAGCACTGTAAATGTGAGATAGCTGTCCTCAGTGAAATGCCGTTTCTTTCGTGTAGTGATGTGTTTGTCTTGTCATGATATGCTTTGTTGCGCAGGAAGGTTAGGGTAGGTTAGGTTAGGTTAGCAGTGAGGTTATAATAGCTGGGGTTGGCTGATTCTTTATTCTCTCTCTCTCATTCTCATTGTTTCTTTCCCACTAGTGTGACAGATACACTGAAAGGGGAACTGCTCAGGTGATTGCACAGAAACAGCTTGCTAAATTGAGAATAACATGTGTCCCTTACAGTGAATTACCAATGTGTATAGAGAGTTTAGTGTTGTGAATTATTGCGTATTTGTAATGATAGGAAATCATTGCGTGGCGTGCTTTTTATTCAGAGGAAACTTGTAATAATCGTACCTTTCGTGATTTCACTAGCATTGTCGTATAACATTCAATGTACTTGCAATTGTGATAATCGGAACTCTCGTGATTTCACTAGCATTGTCGCTTCGTTTTGAGCTCGCGTACGTGATTGTTACGCGAACGTTTTCATAGTTTCCAAGAAGGGAGAAAAAGGCGCGGGAAGTAATTCAATAAATATTTGAACGCAGTCATGGCAGTGTTTCGCCGAAGAAATAAATGAAGGTGAACATCAGAATGTGCAACCTCTCGGCAAAAAGTCGGCACTCTCTATGGCGTATGTATTCACCGAAGGTCGAGTGCTGTGGTAGGCAACATTGGCACCGTGCATGACGACGCGTGTCCGTGTGGTGGGAGAAAGGCGTGGGATGCGAAGGCGCTGAGAAAGAAACAAATGAAGGTCGATATCAGAATGTGCAACCTACACGCAAAAAGTCGCCCCTATCCAAGGTCGTGCGGAATGTAATCTTTTTACTTACAAAAGTAGAGTGAATTGCGTCTTAAGGCAGAAAGAGCGCAGTTGCAGTGTAAATACTCGTTTCTGTTCGTCTCGCAAAATCATAGCAATGTATCACTCGTAATTTTTGCACCACGTGCGGTCGACATGTGTTCGTTTCGTGTGTGGACATGCGTGTGATGGAATTCGTCTTCTTGTTATGTGAAAACTAGTATTCGTGTTTTGTTTTAAAGTGAGTTTCGGGCGTAGAAAATGTACAGTGAAGGTGTTTTGTGATATAGCAATGTTACGTCTTCATATGTGTTCGGTGAATTACTTCGTCTGTGTACCACGTGAACAGCTGATCGTCGTCTGTCGTTTTATCTTGAGCCAACGAACGTGAATGTTGTTAGGATATGAGAGAAAAGTTTCATTTCATGGGATTCGCAGTTTCGTCTTTATTACAGTTCGATATTCGGCTTGCAACACTGCGAAGAACGGTTTATATCGGTGAAATGCAAATGTATACAGAGATTATGTAACAGCAGAGAAATTGCGTCGAGTGTAAAACTTTCAATGTTTAGATCGGAGCTCTCGTGATATCACTAGCATTGTCGCTTTGTTTGGAGCTCGCGTTCGTGATTGTTACGCGAACGTTTCCGTAGTTTCCAAGAAGGGGGCAAAAGGCGCGGGAAGTATACATATGTCATAATACATATTTATTATTAATGTGTGCGCGATGGAAAAGATCCGGAAACACACTGAAACGCAGGCAGGGAAGTGTAATAGAGAGCATAGAGAGTGTACCAAGCTTGCTTTAGAGAATAATTGTTCTTTTCTGTTGTGATGGGATGATTTGTTGGGATATGCTGCCAAGTATGTTTTCGTGTGCTTATGAGAATTCTGGTGTTCGTGTTTGTTGTGGTTCTCTATTCATTCTAAAAAATAGTCGTGTGCTGTGTTGTGATGGAGTAGGGCTTGATGGATAAGGAATGTGAAAAGTGTGGGTGAAGGCAAAGAGTGGTATTGCAGACAGGAAAGAAATTCTGTGGTTGATTTTTAACAATGTAAATGAGTGGTGAAGAGCTCTAAAGGTTTGGTAAGTGTAGCTAGCATTCGAGTTCTAGTGCTTCTTGTGTTTTGGTTTTATGTACAGTTAGGTTGAGGCAGTTCATCTTATGTTTCGGTGTGTCAGAAAGGTGTTTCCGATCTGGTGACAATAGCAGAGATTTCCTCCATGTATTTGATTATTTAACGGTCCCACTGAGAAAGAATGTTTCTTCTGTGTTCTAGTTCTTTTGGAAGGGATGTTTTTTTTTAGTGAAGTGCTGGGGAAAAGGGCCCATCCACGGGTTCGATACGTTAGGTGGGAGGAGGAAGTCCAATCAGGAGAGAATAACAGTGTGTGTGTGTTTTTTTTATCTTTCATTGTTTTATTTATTCTCAAAAGTTTCGTGTGCAGTGTAGTGTGAGAAGCCCTAAAATTATATATATTTTAAAAATTTTTTAAGTTTGGGAAAGGGAAAAAAATGTGTAATGCAGACAGGAAAGTGTTTCTGTGATGTAGGTTGGTGTCTTTTTTTTAACAGTGTTTTTTTTTGTTTTTTGTTTTTTTTTTTTTTGAAGTGAAATTCAGTTGGGGTGGTAAAAAGTGCTTTTAGGAAATGTTAATCCGGATCTATAAGGCTCGAAAAGGGATGTTTTGTTGTGTGATGTGTTTTTAAACTTAAAATTCATCTTAGGTTTTCGGATAATGCGGGGTTTAAATTTTAAATTTTATTTTTTCCAAACAAGTGTGGGAGAGTGGGTTTGTGACAAGAAGAGCAGTGTATTCGTGTGATAGCTTGCCTCAGTGAAATGCCGTTTCTTTCGTGTTCTGATGAGTCTTGATTCTGATTTACTTTGTAGTGCAGTAAGGTTAGGTTAGGTTAGATGTGCTTAGGTAAGGTTAGGTTAGGTTAGGTTACGTGAGCTGGGGTTGGATGATTCTTTATACTTTTCCACTAGTTATACCGAAAGGGGGTTCTTTTTGAAAAAATTAGTGAGAATGTTTTTTTGTATCACAGTACTTGTTGAGTTTTCATCTGAGGTGCCAAGCGTGACGAGTCTGTTATCCTGCATTTCAGTCGCAGACGAAAAAAAAAAAAGAAAAAAAAAAAAAGAGAAGTAAATAAAGATTGAAAAAACCCTAAGCCTCCTTTTCCCCCTTTTTTTGTATGTTTTTTGCAGAGCAGCAGCCGCCCCCGTCCTCCGAGTGGGCCAGTGCCCCAGGTAAAATTTTAATGCATCTGTAAGAAAGTGACGATGTGAATAATAGTGCTAATTGCAAGATATTACGCCTCATTGGTAGGTTAGATAGTCGTCATGCGTATAGTGCAGCAGGAAAGCTAGGTTATGAAAATCAGTGAGCTTTTTATTTTTTTTACAAGTGTGAATATTACCCCAGGTGGTTTTAAAGTGGTTATGAAAGTCGCGATTGCAGTTTACTCATGTGATATTTTACAAGAATCCAAGACTAGGTATCGGATCTTTGAAACGCAATGTAAGGAAAAACGAATGATTCGTACTCTTAATCCCGGGAGTTTCCGTTATATTGCGACATGCAGAGAAAATCAGTATTTTGTCACGCAATCCGAGACCAAAGCGGAAAACGGCTGGCTTTTGAGTGGTTAAACAGGTAAATTGTTCTGAATCTGAATGTACAACTCGCAAGTTCCTCACGCGGGAAAGAAAGTAAAACTTATGAATTTCGTCTTCTTTTCACGATACGGGATCGCAAAAAGGGGGGGGGATGCCCACAGCTCTGTGCCTAGGAGGATTTTTTCTTCTTCATCATCATCATCATCATCATCATCAACTTTTGCTTTTTTTTAAAGTCCGTCCCGCCGCGTTCGAAAAATATCGAACCCCAAAAAGCCAGGGGACGAAACCGACCCCCGTAAAACCCCAAAACGCAACGCGGTTTTCACGACTCTCAATGGAAGAGTTTTTTATCATATTTGTTGATAAAATAATATTTTAAGTTAGGACGTTTTTTAAGTCTTTATGTAAACGATATTGAAATCTTTAAAGGGTTTACCCCTAAACTATCACCCCCTTAAGGTTTAAATTTTAAGGGGATTGGGAGGAATCGTCTCTTGTTTCGAAGTTTTGACCTAGGTTTTTCATAATTTTAGTTGAATTTACAAAAAAAATGCTCTGAATGGAAGATTCTTTATCATAAATGTGGATAAAATAATATTTTTATTTAGGACGGTAGTTTTAATTATTTTTTGTGTGTTAACGAAATTAAAATATTTAAATGGCTGTATCTCCTTAACTATCAGCCCTACGAGGCTGAAATTCCCATAGCGCATTGGAAGGAATCGTCCTTTGTTTCGAAGTTTTGACCGGGTTTTTTCATTTTTTAGCTAAATTTAGAAAAATGTCAAATGGAAGAGTTCTTTATCATAATTGTTGATAAAATAATATTTTTAGTTGGGACGGTATTTTTAATTGTTTTAGTGTGTAAACGAAATTGAAATCTTTAAATGGTGTATTCGAACTATCAGCCCAGAGGCTGAAATTGCATTGATTGGGATTTTAAATTTGAAAATTTGGATCACAGGTACTGAAATCGGCAAACACCTAACAGAAGCCAACATCATGAGAAGCCCTGCTGAAAGATTTCACATCCATAGTTTATTTTTTTTCTTATGAATTAGATTTACTATGCTAGTATATGGGTAACTTTTCATCTTCAATTTTTTTAAAAGGTAATCTTTAACAAAAAACTTGACTCATTAATGAGAAGGTTTCAAAACCTAAGAAATTGTTTGGGGTTTTTTGCCTTATAAAGTACTGAGAAAAATTTGTATTTTGTGCAAAAATTTTTCCCAATTTTAAAAAACGGGTTTTCAATTATTTAAAAACACTGAATTAGCGGGGCTCTAAAACAAAATCCCAATTTTACATCAATTTTGAGTCTTTGGACACCTCTTTTCCCCTTTTCTAGTCTCAAAAATTTTTACTGCTTTTTAAAAATTTTTTTGCATCTTTATACAGTTCCGTTCTCAGAGAACCCCACCACGGGGGTTTGGGGGTTCCGCCCCTTGCGGGCGATAAATTTTTACATTCTTAGGCAAAGAGGTTCTACTATCAAAATGGATCGATACCTCCCGCTTTTTCCCCCATGCTACACTGTTACCCCTTTCTGGGATCAGAAAAGAGGGCGCCCCGCAGGGGGCCCCTTTTGCCGCCTCTCGCCATTTGTCATGTAGCCTTTTGCCTTCTCGCCACTTGTAGCTTTTCGCCGCCCTGATGTTTGTCATGTAACATACGTATATCATATGAGCCATTTATTGTGTTTTCAAGCAAAGGCCCGGTTCCTTCTGAACCGTATTTTTAATTGTGTACGAGTATAATGGTTAATGTTTGAAATGTGTTTTTTTTGGTAGGGAAATTTGGGATCTCATATTTAAAATTTTTGTTGATTGCATAATTTCTGAATTGTTTGAAGATGTACTTGTATCTTGTTTTGTATTTTTTTAAAAGGATCCTGGTTTCCCCCGATTGTTGTGGGGCTCAGTTTTTGGTACTGTGCATTACTCATGTGGTTGTTAAGGGCAGTTTTTTTTCCCGTCGTAGTAAGACGGCATTCGGCCGTTTCCCAGTATTTGATTTTGTCCTGCCGTAGGGGCCGGCCTTTCGGCCGCATTCGGCAGTTGGGTTTTGGCGGCGTCGCTGGGCCCGTGCAGAGCGGACCGGGCCATTGGAAAGCAGCGTCCTTATCCGGCCCCGTAGCCGGCAGAGAAGTCGGGGGGCAACAGGGGTCACCGGCGCAATGGGGCGGTCACTCGGGCTTGTTCCGTATGTTGCGACGTTCGTGCCCGGTCACGGCTCGTTGAATGAGATAGGGGCGGGCGGGACCGCTCCTTCCCTTTTCCCGGGAACCCCTCTTCATTCCAAATTTGTGGTTTTTGTAATTTTGGTGAGATCCAAAAATTTTTGGGTTTTATACTCATAAAAAAATTTTGGGTTAATGGCTCACATTCGGTAATTCAGTTTCCATGTTTTTTTTATTGAAAGAAGCCCGAGGGGTTTCTTTGGAAATTTTGTTATATGTGTACCTTTCCTCGCCCTAAAGTGGGCTTTTTAGGGGTTGCTTGAATCAGAAATTTGTTTAAGGTTCAGGCGTATTGTTGGGCCTCCCAATAGTTTTCCCGTGTTACACAGTGATTTTGTACAAAAAGGCATTCCGCCCACCCTGTGTTTATTTTTTTTAGTTCAGCATTGTTTTCCCCAAGCCTTTTGGGATCCTGCAAGGAAAACTTATTTTATATCTAAATATTGTGGTAATAAATGTAATTTTTGGGTTTATTTATTTTTATATCCCCAAATACTGTTATATCTCCTCCTTTTTAAAAATCTATGACCCCGTTTTTATTTAGAACTGAGCGTCCTTCAAAGTTTAATGTGACCACCGTTTTTGGAACCGATGCAGAGGTTTTTGTTTTAGCCTTGCATAAATTTCTTAGGTGAAAATGGTCACCTCGTTCGTTCAGGAGGTTTAAATTTTAAAACTTGTGATGTCTTAAAACTGGCACCGCATTGTTATTTTATAGATATTTCCGTTACGAGGTTAGCCAAGTTTGAAATATAACACTAAACTCCGACCGGTCCCCCGGAATTTTGGTAGTGGTGCATGTTGTGTAAATGTGTTTTAAGAGGAGGATGGAAAAGGGAACAGGAAGGAAAGATCGCGCGGTCCGTGGCCCTTTTGGTAGGGTATGCCCGGCTTTCGCCTGGTGTTGATCAGAAACCAGGGAAAAACTACCGAGCAGAGCACCCGGGCCCGATGAATTCTCCTCCAGGAGCGACTGTCGACCTAGCTGAAGAGGTGCCGAAAATTTGCCGCCGTCGGGACTCGAACCATGACCTCCCGGTCGAGGCGCTCAGTGACGTCGTTGATGCACTGGCTACCCCTGCTGAGAATCTTTTGAAGAATTCTACTCATATTTAAAAAAATTAAGATACTAAATAAACTGGAAGTGTCTGTGCGGGTTTTCCTTTTTTGAATTTTTTTAAAAATTTTTCAACTACTTGTTCGATTTTTAAAACGTATGTCACATCAAGTCCATTTTCTTTTTGTGTATCTGTATGAACCGATTTAAGTAAACTAATCAATCTATAAACATGAAATTTAAATTCAATATATATACACTACCCATGGGACTGACATATATCCTTAATGGCTGACCGGGAGAGGTGGCTCAGGGCATCAACTAATATTGTAGTGCCCCTGACCGAGGAGGAAGTTCGAGTCATGACGATGGCAGTATTTTCGACACTAGCCGGATAGTTTTGTCGAGACCTGTTGTTGTGTGGAAAGGAATTCTACCGGCTGGCTGTTTGATCGGAAGCTTCCAGGTTTCTCTGATCTGGCAAGGGCCCGGGCAGTCCCTTTACCAAACGGACCGCGTACATCTTTTTTTCCCAAAACCTTCCCCTAACCTATTTTTTTGCATTTACTTGTTCAATACCAAAATCCCGGGAGACTATGGGGTCTTAGGCTTGTCTGACAAAGGGGGAATCCCCTTTAATGGAAGGCACCGAGTTGGGGAAATTCCCGCTAGCCGACGGTAGGTCGGCGCAGGTTTTAGAAATCCAGGGCGGAAAGATCACCGCTTCCTCCCGAGCAAAAACAATTACTACACTTACGGACACATGATGTGAGTTTGTGTGCCCAGAATCACAATCAATCAACTGTCAGTTCATCTGGGGACAATTTTTCAAACCCGTTCAGATTTTCCAAAACTGTTACTGAACGGACTGAAGGCTTTGAAAGTTTCTAATGGGTATTTTGAATGTTGAGAGTTTTTTGCATGAATAGGGCATTTACCTTTTTATACCTCTGCCCCAGTTCCATTAATACGGCTCTTGTGTTGCGTAGTGGTAGGAGTACCGGCAAGTTAAATATGAGGATCTGAAATTGGGTCTCGGGGGGAAAAAAATGTTTTGGGTTGAAAACACTGTTGTTGGTTTAGGGGTAGTACAATATTGCGTAGCATTTAAAAAACAACGTAAAATATGTGCTTTGTAAGCACCAGGGTTTTCTTTTACTCAGAATTTTCAGTGTGAATATTCCTGAGTACAGTTTTTACTCTAGAACATTTTCTGAGATTTCCCATCTTAAATCTGTTCAAATTTAAATGCAAATTGCCTGAGGATGAAGGCAATCTGAAACGTTTTTAGGTCATAAGGAATAAGGATGTTCATAGAAACTTCCCGGGTTTTTTAGGCACTTCTGAGTAAACTGAGAGCACGTTCACCCCGTAGTTGACATAAACTTTGACATCAATTTGAATGACATTTGCGGAGCACTTAGACGACGGTGATAACTGTGTTTTTCATTGACCCCAATTTTTTAAAAACTTTTAACAATATTGATTTTTGCTGGTCAATATTTATGATTATCAGAAGTTTAAAAATCAATAATTTTTTGGGGTGAATATTTTTTTATATCACTTTAAGAACATCAAATGAGTATTTGTCACGTGGAAGGCTCGGGATATTCACGGCACCGCGTCATATTTTTTTTTCAAAATGGAAAAAACATCAATGTCATCACCTCAAAAGAAGTTTTTTCTTGCATGTTTTAAAAGGATCTAACTCAAAATAGTAAATTCATTTGCCAGGTGGAGACGAATCGTAAGATTCATTGATCACATCTGTCTTAAAACGCCCCCCCCCAAAAAAAATTTTTGGTGCTAACCCACCCCCCAAACGTTTTTATTATCATTATTTTAGAATGTTTTGAAGAATCAGAAAGTGGTCTTTTCCGCACCAGGCGACCGAGACGCTTCGAATGACGCTCATTGGCGTCGATTGGAAGCCCGGTCGCTATTATCAAATCAAATTTCGAAAAGTTTTCTTTTGTAGACCTTTATTACTGAGCCCCAGGGGGGACCCAGGGCCCCGAGATGGAAATTTCCCGGACCAAAATAAACAATTTTTAAATGGCAAATTACAATTATTTCAGCACTCATCCATTTCCATATGCAGATTTTTAAAAACATTGCATAAAACATCGGATGGTATTTATGAAAACCTACTTTTATTTTTTTAAACAGTTTTTGGGAATAAACTGTCAATTATAAATCGTTTTATTTATTTCCAAAAGGCCATAGTAATTTTTTTGCAAACATAATTTAGGTGAATTATTTTTTTAATTATTGAAATTTGAAAGATAATACAAAAAATTTTAAAAAATTAAAATTATGGAACATCTCTTTATTAAATACTCTCAAACAGTAGACATAACCTCCAATCAAACTAGTGTCATAGATTAGACCATTAAACTAATTCTCTATTTTTTATTCACTATAATTGATAAATTGAACTTGATTGTCTAATTCATTAAATATTGACAGACCTCAGTAAAATAGTTTCAATTCTTGATACTCTGCATTTTTTCTCTTTGTGAAATTGTTTCTATGTTGATGAATATTGATACTAATTAAACAACACACAGAAGAACAAAATTTAAAAAATTTCATAGAAAAAAATATAAAATTTTTTTCCATTAAAATGATCTTCAGGAAAAAATACATTAAATTTGGGTTCTTCATATCACTGGCTTCTACGGCGATTTTCCCCAGCCCTTTTTTGCATTTTGGCGTTTAGAAAAAAACAGTTATTTCACAGAAACAGATGGATGGTACATAGGTCCCCGGACACCGTTTATAGACCATCTTATTCAATTTTAAAAATGACCCCAAAAACAATTATATTTTCGACTTTTTTTTCCTGTTTTGCGTGTTTACAATGCAAGTGAGGCCCAGGAACCCATGTAAAAAATCTGGGGGGATGATAGCTTTTTTGGGGTCTTTTCCATTTGAATTTGGGACCGGGAAGCCAAAGACCACAAAACTATTACACTGGATGGGGTTGTAATTAAATGTTTTTTCAACCCACTTTTAGTCAACCCCCGCATGACTAAATCTTAACAGAATTTTGGGTTGTAGGAAGAAATACATTGCAATGTATTAAAAATTTTATTTTGTTATAACTCACATATTTTCCCATTTTCGTTTCTCAAAAATAATTCATTTATCCACTAATTTCGCTTACGCTTAAAAATTTAATATTTAAGGGGAGAGTTTAATATGTATACCTCCTATGTTCAATTTGCTATTGTCGATGTACCTTCTCTAGAAAATGGTTTATTAGAAAATTATATTTCCCTCTCTATAAGGATACAGGTAATAATTATTTTGAATTTTTTTGTTAATTAAAAATAATTACTATTTTTTTTAATTATAACTATTCCCCAATTTTCAGCATTTTAATTTTTTTATTTTTTTTATTATTAAAAATCTTATATAAAATGTCAATTTATTATCAAACTATAATGGTATCCTGAAAATTTTTCCCAAATTATAAACAATTTTTTCTAAAAGGTACATTAATTAAAAAATAAGTAATTTTCGAATACGCCATTTGAAAAGATGCCGAACTGCTCCATGAACATTCCTGAACTATTTTCAATCATATTTTTCGTGGAAAATCAATCTACAAGGGAAAGAGGTAGTTTAAATACGTCTTAACAACCCACAGGCGTTAAAATTAAAAAAAATATACCATACAGCGGGCCCAAAAAAACGGCGTTGCTCATGCGCAGAAGAACATTTAAAAAAAAATTTAAAAGGGGCCCTTTCCAGGATAAGAAAATGTTGATGTTTTTGGGAAAAGGGTAAATTTTAACTATTTGTTTGAGTAAAAAACGAAAATCGATAATTTGGCCAATTTTCATGGTACCCTCTCTCCCTAAAATACGAAATGTCATAAAGAAACAACACTCGTGTTTTGACAGCTGCTCGCACCACTCCACATGGCCTCGTGTTATGTACTACAACGCTACTGCTTGTTGAGTTTCCGTGCTGCAGCTGTCGGTCGTTGAATCCATCACAAAGAAAAAATTTGATTGCAGCTGATTCCAATGCATTCGGTGTTATTTAAAAACGCCCAATTCAGTTTGTAGTTGTTTTGGAACGTTTGACATAACTGCAAACTCAAGAACTTGAAATAATGAAAGAATCAGATCAAAGTAACATCCCCCGTACCATAAACGCTTTTAATCCAATTATTCTAACGTTGTTGGCATTTTTAGTTTTTTTCGTATCCTTTTATTACAAAGTAAATGAGACTATTGTATTTAGTGACCTCCTTGGTTCTTATAGTCTTTTTTTACATTTTTAAGAAACAATTTTCTGCAATCATAGACACAAATTCCCATCACTTAAGGGGTCAATGAACAAAATTTGACTCAGTTTTTTTGATTTTCAAGCTTGAAAGTAGCTATTTCCTTTTCTAGTCGTTATTTTTGGGGAAAAGAAACTTGAAAGTTTTCGTTTCCAAGTCACCGGTTTTCTGTACTTGGGTTATGAAAGAAAATTTTGAGATCAGAAGTTTCCCCGAATGGTGATATTATAAATAATTCATTTTGTTGAGGATATTAAGATATCTAATGATCTTGAGTACCATCCCTAATTTATCCTATCGGCATATTATCAGTGATAAACAGACTCGTTTTTTTATTTTTTTTACGTAAAAAAACCTTTAAAAAACTTGTCTGACGTCAACGGGGAAAGGGAATTCTGGATATTTTCAAAATTCTATGATCCCTAATGTCATATACTACTTGAATTTTAAATTTAAAAACTTCTCCCATTACTAAAATCTATTTTCGGATAAAAATAATAAATTGTGGGTTTACCCATGATTCCTTTCAAGGATCTTGCCAAAACATGGAAACGATAATTTGAATAACTACATTTCCCCAATTTAGAAGGAAAACCCTAATGAAATTACATTTATGCCCAGAAGCAAAAAAGGGGCCATCTCAGCATTTCCCAAATGGATCGGGAAATGGACAAAAAACTGATCAGATGGGGGTCCTGACCCAAAAGTGCATACAATTTTTGTTCATTTTTTTTGGGCCCCAATGGTAAAAATACATTGAATATTTTTTAAAATTAATGTTATTTTCCCTTTTGGAGGTATAGTCTCTACTTGTATAAAACAGTTATCAGCACAAAAAATTTTTCATTTTGGGATTTAAACTTTCAATGAATTTAACGTTTAATGTCTTCGGAAAGTATTGCAAATGTTACACGGAAAGCAAGTTCAAGAAACGGTTAAATTTGAAAAACCCATGGTGATAGATCCCCGAAAAATTTTATAAAGCCCCCAAATGAACAATTGAAAGAACTACATATTCCCCCCTTTAAACCCAAATTTTTTTAATTTATCGATGATATTATACAACAGGTGAAATAAAACTTTAAAAAACTCAATAACTTTGGGTTTTGCTAAATTTTTTTGGGGTTTTTTTGAAAATTGTTGATTGTATTAATTATAAATTTGACAATCGCAATAGTTGATTCTGTTGTTTTGAACTTCCCAAATTGTCGACAATTTGCGAGGGAAAGTCAAAAATCGTATTTTTATTTCATATTCTTGTATTATTAAAAAAGTAAATTTTTAATGTTCCAATAAATATTGTTTCATTTACGTTCTTGTTATACTCTAAAATTTGGGAGAAAAAGTGGAAAATCTAATTTTCATGGGGAGATTTTACACGATATAATAGTTAAGTTTAATTACTAATTGTAAAATCGTTCATTATTAAATCAATGTATTTATTAAGACGTTTTAAATAATTACACTGCAGTAAATAGGATTAATTCTGCCCAAATCGAATTCTTCTGCCGCTTCCTGCTCACGAAACAATTGATAAAAAAAAACAATGAAATTTTGGGAACCAATTCTGTCAACTGTAAATCACAGTTTCAATTCATCTACTAGAAAGTCTTTTTCCCGCCAGAGCTTACTTTGGGGAAAGGTTTGTTTATGAATCCGATTTGTAGGAAATAACTACTTTCAAAGTAAACTTGAAAGTTTGATTTAAAATTTTCATGTCCCGACCATAAGACACCTTGTTGAGTGTATTGTGTTTTCCCAAATGTATTGTGCAACCCAGTAGAACTGATCCTTGGGGATTAGGCTGGGATTAAACCATTGCCCGCCAGTCGACTCTCTTTTGTCACCACCCTTAGAACTGGGGAACGCCAGAACACCACACACCCAGTCGAAGAGTGAAAATACACCAGCTCGAAAACGCTAAAGCTGCACCAAAAGAAACCGGCTGTTCCCCAACGATACAAATTAAATGAAACCTTTAAAAGATGATATACAAAATTGTAATTTTCATTACTAAATAGTTACTCATTACAATATCGGGTCTTTTAAAACCCTAAAAGATCTTCTTTTCCCAAAAAAACCCCGTTTTATATAACGGTTATCTGAATTTTTCTTTCCCATAAGTAATCATAATAGCAGGGCCATCGCTGAAAAGTTAAATAAAAATAAAATGAGTGAAAATTTACATTTTTAAAAATGTACATGTATTGAAAACCTTTCCCTAAAACTTACGTCCAGAGTATTCGCTTTTTTTTCTTTTAATGTATCACACGGCTGAATCATCCACATGATTCTTTTTTTTCGACTCCCCTCTTTGTAAAGAGTTTCAGATGTTTGACATGTGGGAAAAACAGGCCAGACCTTTCCATTACATTTATCTTTTTCCCCTGTAATTAATGGAAAATTTGTCTAATTTACTTGTTTAGATAAAAAATAATTGATTGCTAATATCAACAGACGACTCTTTAACGACCAGGGGTAGCGTGACTTTTTTCCGTAGACCCGAAACAGTTATCGTTTATTTAATATTTCTCTCCTTTTTAAAAGATGAGGGTGTAGGTGTTTTAATTTTAATTTTTAATTTTCCCCATCATAATTTAAATAACTGAAGATGTTGGGGATTTCCAAAGGTCCATGAGATTTGTGTGCACCGGCACTTGGGGGGGTGTGGGGTCTTACTAATCTGCAGTTACCGTGCAGCTGTTAGGCATATTGCGTGAGTGCATGGGGATTTTTTCAGTGCTTATTTGATTTTTATTTTCAGGGTTTTTACGTGTGTGCTGTTTGCATGTGTCATGTGTGAGAGTGTATGTGTTTTTGGGGTGTTTTGGGGTTATCTTGTTTTGGGGAGTGGGGGGTTATCCCCGACTTTCTGGGTTAAAAGGGCCCCTTTAGGGACGTTCTGGGAAAAACCCCTTTATGAAAAATTCTGTTTGAAAATTTTTTGGTAGTGATTGAAGGATTCTGTGGAGGGGGTGTATTTTTATTTGGTTTTTAAGATAGGTGATGGTCCATGAATGGTGGAAATGGTTTTGAAATTATATTTTGTCAGGGTTGTTCAAAATTTTTGGGGAAATTGAGGTGATTTTAAAAGGAATGTCAAAGTCTCTTTGTTAGAAAAGGGGGGGGACTCCATTGTGGTTCGTTCCCAATAGAATTTGGTTGGGTTCTGAACCTGCTCCTCGGTTTTTTTGTAGACATGCATAACTCTTGACATTCTGTTGCATGGAAAAAGGGGTTTAGTACAGGAACTGAAGGGATTAAAAAACTTTTTTTTTTGGTTTTTGACGTACGTTTGACGACATAGCAACCCCAAACAACATCCAAAGATATTTCAAAAACGAAATAAGACTTGAAAACCATTTTCAAAGCAAAAATGACTTTAAAAAAGCGGTCGGGCAAATAGCCTGATAGGAAAGACAATTTTATTTTGTCTCAACAATGAGACGATTGTGGGCAAGTTGAAGATCTGTTATTAATAAAAAAATCACCCATCATGAATCGTTATTTTCGAAATTTGGGAAAAAACAAAGCTTTCCCCTGCTCCTTCCCCTGCTGATGCTGAAGTTAAAGAACTGTCAATATTTTCTCACATTTACATGCATTTACATAACCCCCTTTAGGGGGTTTTAAACCCCCTCGGCACTGTTCAAGTAAAGGAAAATCAACAAAGAAAGGAAGATCAAGAACCTTAATTTGTGACTAAAAAAAGTATCACAAACTAACAAACTAAGCAGATGGTTGATGATACTGGTAAACCCTTTTTTCGGGAAAACTTCGGCTACAGTAGGAAGAGGATCCCTTTTACTCACTCACATTTGTTACATAAAATTTTGTTCAAGCAAACATTGCTATAACACAATTTCATAATGCGGTTTGCTGTTCTCCCAAATTGTGATAGGGGGTTAAATTTAATAGATCTAGCAATGGCAGATATCGAAAATAACAGGGTTTGGGAGATGTAAAGGAAAAAAAATTAACTTCAGCCTTCGCATTTTAAAAAAATATAAAAAGGTGGCTGAAAAAAGGTTTTTGATTAAGGTAACTTTCATCTGATTGGAGAAGAGTTAAAAACGACAGGGGGGTCTAAGATCGGGAAAGACGGAAAAGAGAATAAAAAAAGAAAAGAGTCGGGGATGGTTTTTCCAGCTTGAACCTGGCGAACAAGTGGAAGAAGCCCCGAACACTTTAAAAATGAAATAATCCCAACATTCTTTGATAAAAACCAAATAAAAAAGTAAAAAAAACAGCTAATTCCGCTTGGGATACGGTAATTAAAAGTCATTCGACAGGGGTATGTCTAGTATTATTTTTGCTTATTCTGCCTAAATTTTCACTGAATCTTTCACCCAACAATTGCCCGAAAGGTGTATCAAAGCTGCTCCGTCAGAATAAAATGTATTAGTGAGTCCGATAGCCCGTCCCCAAAATGGCTGGTGAAAATTTACAAAAATTTTTTTTGTTTCTCCTCATGGTATTAGTTTTTCTTAGGTGATAATACTTACTTAAAGTTAATATTTATCTGCATTCTTCTAAAACACTCGCATCGAAATATGACATTTGATGAGTACAATAATTAAAAATAAATAAATAAATAAATAAATAAATAAAACTTCACGAAACCCTCTTTACCATTGTGTACTGTTTTGTTTCAAAGTCCCTCCCCTTTGATTCTCGTTATCATTCTTAAATCCTAATCCAGAAATTCCATAATATTATACATTATTTTATTTATATAAGATTTATCATTTTCGTCTCTACAAGAACGAAAAAAAAAATCCCCTGCTACGCCATTTCGCTAGTATTTTTAAGATGTAGTACATTTTTTCGGAAAAAATTTTAAAACGTACTACTTTCAAAAAATTAAAACTCCTGACTGAAAATTAAAGGGATCTCAACCCCTTTACCTTCTCACTATCCAACAGTACAGAAAAAATTTCTTGCTGCCAAAAAAATAGCTCATTACAGATCCCTGGTAATGAAAAAGTGGAAAAATCCAGTTGCTGAATTTAGAAAAAAACCCTCTAACTCGTGGTGCCCGAATCCATTTTTGTGTCCTTGATACCAAAAAATCGAATAACGAAAAAAGTCTTCTGCCGTCCGTCTGTGAAAACCTGGCAAACCATTCGCCGTTTTACCCAAAACTGATATTCCCCAATCATCTGACTGATGTCCGATTCCAAACCCGAAACCGATATATTAATTTCGGTACTTCCATGAAGTCCCGTGAAAATTTTTCAAAATTTTAAAAAAACTATGGCTCCATTGATTTTTTTAAATTGTGTTGCGGGATACTGTGACGGATATTTAAGAGAATGGTGCAGGTCCTTTTTCGTCGAAAACTCAGTTTTTTCAAAAATTAAAAAAATTAAAAAAATTTTCCCCAACTTCCTCCAACTATTATGAAAAAAAGAGTTTTTTCCTAATAAAACTTTCCTTCAAAATTTTTTTAAAAAAGGTATGTAAATTTTTAAAAATTTTTTTAAATTTTTCTCCTAATTTTGCGTGGAAGTACGGGAGAAAGTATGTATTTTTTATTATTATTTTTTTTTGTTTTCCTGAAATTGAAAATTTGGGCATTTGACGGGTTTTTTAAAAAAATGATTGAATTATTTATGAAAAATCGTAAAAAAAAACTCCCAATAGAATTATAAAGAACGGCCATCCACAAAATTTTAACTGCCCCGGCGTTCATGGGCATTTTTGAAAGTGCTAAACGGCAAATTCCATTTTTCTTTTTTAAGGAAACAGTGTCGTTGTGACAGTTTTGTTTATTTCAACATTGAAATTTTTTTTCTGTAGAAGACCAGGGGGCCCACGGTATCCAAAATCGAACTTGTCAGATGCCTGCTGCATTTCTTTGGAGAATGTTGAATACTAAACAAAATTATCACAAAAAGATCCGGAACTAGCCAATGTCATCCCACTGCATGAAAAAAACCCCATTTGAGGTACAGCTTTTTTTTTCGCAGACGTCTGTAGGCCCCCAAAAATACTGTACTGGCATTTATTCATCTGATTGCCTTTACCATAAAATCATTAGCATTTCTTATCTAAACCTTTTTATTTCTGTACTAAAAAATTTTAAACAAGTTTTTGCTTTAAAACGAAAAACGCATCAGGTTTAAAGTTCAGTTAAAAAAAATTAACTTCCTTAAATGGTAAATGTCAGTGTCGCGGGTGACGTGTCGTCTTTCAAAATAATAGTATTACAGATTACGGATGTTCGGTGTTGTCTCTAAATGAACCCCTCTTGCTTTTTTTTTGGCGTTTTCATGTGGAAAAAACACCATTTTTACCTTTTTGTAAAGATCTGCATCTTTGCAAAATAGCCCCAAAAGTTCTCCTGGTAGTATGATCTCAGGCGCCCAGAATTTCCCCTTTACAAAAATCCCCCAATTTCCCTTGCTGGGGAAGAAAGTAAAATGTTCAAATTTGAAATTCCATAAAAAAAATATTCTTTAAAATCAATTTAAAATAAATCTTTCTCCTACTGTTTGTTAAAAGATGTATTTATGTACAATGCAACAATGGTACCATGAAAACTAAAGGACGAGCAGAATCTTTCAAACTCTTTCAATATTTTACGTGAGACTTTTTGAATTAGATAAGAAAAAAATGGTTATTGAAAAATACAACAAATTTAAAAGAAACCTTTTTCAAAATTAACCAAATATGTTGTCGGAAAAATTTCAAAAAATTTTGGGTAGATTTGTAAAATTGTAAAATCAAAAAAACGTGAAAAAATACATAAACGTACAAAATATGTGCAAAACTTTAAATTTTTAAGATTTCAAAAATTCGAGATAAAAAAATTTCAGTACAGTACATAGAAACTTTGAAATTGCATTAAACCCGGACTCTAGCCATGAGTCGGCGGGGAAAACAAAAAAAATTTTTGGAAACGAAGATTTTCTGTTTTCTAATTGTCCATGAAATTTCATTTATCCTATTTCAGTGTATGATAGGGGTTTGG
>CAXIVR010000066.1:0-14326 GCA_964035755.1 Teleogryllus oceanicus | reverse complement strand
TTTATGCCTTGTGGAAAAATTTTTAAAATCCCCAAATCGGTATTAAATTTTCCCTAGTTAAAACGAATGATTTCACAAGTTTATACATATAATGCATTCTGAAATTTCAAAAGGGCTGTAACCCCTAAAATATTACCCCTACGACGCTGAATTTTGCATGGAAAAATAACAATAATCTGCTCAACATTTGATGTTTCAAACCTTTTTTTTTTAAATTTTTTTTATAGCTTTTTATACATTCAAATCTTTAAACGGCTGTAATTCCTAAAATATTACCCTACGCGAAATTTGCTAAAAATAAAATAATCTTTGTACATTCGAACTTTCAAACGTATTTTTAAATTTTTTTCAATTTTGAAAATTTATAGCCTTCGATGGAAAAATTATGAATGCCATTTAATTACCTTTGGATTTTCAGTTACGACAATGTTTTCACAAGTTTATAGCTTTTTAAATTCTGAAATCTTTAAAGGGGTGTATCCCCAAAAAAGCTCTACGCGCAAAAATTGCGTGGAAAAATAAAAATTTCTGTTCTACATTGAATTTTAAACCTAATTTTTTAAAATTTTTCTGATTTTGAAAATTTATGTTGATGGAAAAATTATGAATGCCTTTAATTGTCCTTAAATTTTCCCAGTTACGACAATTTTTTTAGTTTATTGCTTTTTGAAATTCCCAAATCTTTGGCTTATCTGGTATTACCCCCTACGCCCAAAAATTTCATGGAAAAATAACAATAATCTGTCTTCATTCAAACTTTCAAACCTTTTTTTTTAAATTTTTTGTTTTTAACATTCTAAATTTTTTAAAACGGCAACTCCTTAATATTACCCCTACGACGCTAAATTTGCATGGAAAAAAAACAATAATCTGCTCTACATTCAATTTTTTAAAACCTATTTTTTAAATTTTTAAAAATTTTTATACATTCAAATCTTTAAAGGGGAAAACTCCTATAAAAAGCGCTACGCCCTAAATTTTGCATGGAAAAATAACAATAATCTTTCTACATTCAATTTTCAAACCTTTTTTAAATTTTTTTCATGTTTTTTAAAAATTTATAGCCTTCAATAAAAAAATTTGAATGATTTTAATCGTCCTTGAATTTCCAGTTGACGAATTTTTTCACAAGTTTATAGCTTTTTATACATTCTGAAATCTTTAAACGGCTGTAACCCCAAAAAATATTACCCCTACGACGCTGAAATTTGCATGGAAAAAAAAAATAATCTGTTCTACATTCAACTTTCAAACCTATTTTTCATGTTTTTGAAAATTATAGCCTTCAATAAAAAAATTATGAATAATTGTAATCGTCCTTAAATTTTCCAGTTACGACAATTTTTCCCAAACCTGCATTTTATCTTTCTAAATTTTTTAAACGGTTTAACTCCTAAAATATTAGCCCTACGACGCTGAACTTTATATAAAAATAACAAAAATCTGTTCTACATTCAAGTTTCAAACGTTTTTTTTAAATTTTTCATGATTTTAAAAAATTTTATAGCCTTCGAGGGAAAAATTATGAACCCATTTTAATCTATTGAATTTCTAGTTAAAACGAATGATTTCACAAGTTTATCATATAATGCATTCTAAATTTCTAAACGTAACCCCTAAAATTTTTCCCTACGACGCTGAAATTTGCAGGGAAAAAATAACAATAATCTTCTACTTTTGATGTTTAAACCTTTTTTAAATTTTTTTATAGATTTATACATTCAAAATCTTTAAACGGCTTAACCCCTATAATATGCCACACCTAAATTTGCATTGAAAAATACAATAATCTGTTCTACATTCGAACTTTCAAACCTATTTTTAAAAGTTTTCATGATTTTAGAAAATTTATAGCCTTCAATGAAAAATTATAAATCCCTTTTTTAATCGCCCTTAAATTTTTAGTTACGACAATTTTTTCACAAGTTTATAGCATTTTAACCAAATTTTTTAAACGGCTGTAACTCCAAAAATATTACCCCCTACGACGCTAAATTTGCATGAAAAAATAACAATAATCTTTTCTACATTCCAAGTTTCAAACGTTTTTTTTTTATTTTTGTAATGATTTTAGAAAATTTATACCCTTCGATGAAAAAAATAATCCCATTTTAATCGCCCTTGAATATCTAGTTAAAACGAATGTTTTCCCAGTTTATAGCATATAATGCATTTGAAATTTTAAACGGTTTAACTCCTAAAATATTACCCCCTACGACGCAAATTTGCATGGAAAAATAAAATAATCTGTTGTACATTCAATTTTCAAACGATTTTTAAATTATTTCATTATTTTAGAAAATTTATAGCCTTCGAGGGAAAAAATTATGAATCCTTTTAATTGTCCGAATTTGTTAGACGAATTTTTTCCCAAAGTTTTTTGGGTTTTGTACTTTCCCGAAATCTTTAAACGGTGTATCTCCAAAAGTATTAGCCCTACGACGCTAAAATTTGCAGGGAAAAAATAACAATAATCTGCTCTTCATTCAAATTTCCCAAACCTTTTTTTTAAAATTTTTATAGCATTTTATACATTCTGGAATCTTTAAACGGCTGTAACTCCATAAAAAACCCCTACGACGCTAAAATTTTGCATGGAAAAATAACAATAATTGTTACATTCGAACTTTCAAACCTATTTTTTTAAATTTTTTATAACTTTTTATACATTCTGAAATTTTTAAAGGGGGGTAACCCCATAATATTAGCGTTACGACGGAAATTTAGGGAAAAAATAACAATAATCTTTCTACTTCAATTTTCAAACCTTTTTTTTTCATGATTTTAAAAAATTTAATTTTTAATGAAAAATTATGAATCCCATTTTAATCGTCTTTGAATTTAGTTACGACGAATTTTTTCAAATTTATAGCATTTTAAAATTCTAAAATATTTAAAACGGCTGTAACCCCAAAAATATTACCCCAGCCCTGAAATTTGCATGGAAAAAATAAAATAATCTGTTCTACATTCAATTTTTAAACCTTTTTTTTTAAATTTTTCGATTTTAAAAAATTTATACCCCGATGGAAAAATTAGAATGCCATTGTAATTGCCCTTTGAATCTCCAGTTACGACAATTTTTCACAAGTTTATAGCATTTTATTTCTGAAATCTTTAAACTGCTGTAACCCCTAAAATATTAGCCCTACGACGCTGAAATTTGCAGGGAAAAAATAACAATAATCTGTTCTACTTTCAATTTTCAAACCTTTTTTTAAAAAATTTTTTTATTTTTTTGAAATTTATACCCGTCGAAGGAAAAATTTGAATGCCATTTTAACGTCCTTAAATTTTCCCAGTTACGACGAATATTTTCAAAGTTTATAGCATTTTATACATTCTGAAATTTTTAAACCTGAAACCCCTTAAATATTAGCCCTACGACTTTTAAATTTGCATGAAAAAAAAAACAATAATCTTTTCTACTTTGGGAACTTTAAAACCTATTTTTTTAAAATTTTTTCATGTTTTTAAAAAATTTTCCCTTCGATGAAAAAAATTAAAGCCATTGTAATCGTCCTTGAATTTAAATTGACGAATTTTTTCCAAGTTTATTGCATTTTATACATTCTGAAATCTTATAACGGTTTAACTCCAAAAAATTTTACCCTACGATGCTAAAATTTCATAAAAAAAAAACAATAATCTGTTCAAATTTCAAATTTTCAAACGTTTTTTTAAAAATTTTTTTCATGATTTTAGAAATATTATAGCCTTCGATGGAAAAATTATGAACCCCTTTTAATCGTTATTGGATTTCTAGTTAAAAATGATTTAAAATTTTATAATATAATGCATTCTAAAATTTTTTAAACGGCTTAACTCCTAAAATATTAGCCCTGACGCTGATATTTGATGGAAAAAATAACAATAATCTGCTCTACATTCGAACTTTCAAACCCTTTTTTTTAAAATTTTTTTAAAGCTTTTTATACATTCTGAAATCTTTAAACGGTGTAACTCCTATAATTTAGCTCTACGACCTGAAATTTGATGGAAAAAAACAATAATTTTCTACATTCGATTTACAAACATATTTTTAAAATTTTTAATGTTTTTGAAAATTTATATTCAATAAAAAAATTATGAATGCCTTTTTAATCGTCCAAATTTCCAGTTACGAGAAGTTTTCAAAAGTTTATAGCATTTTATAATTCTGAAATCTTTAAACGGTGTAACTCCTAAAATATTAGCCCTAGACGCCGAAATTTGCATGGAAAAAAAACAATAATCTATTCTAATGCGAACTTTCAAACCTATTTTTTAAATTTTTTTCATGATTTTGAAAATTTATAGCCTTCGATGGAAAAATTTGAATGCCATTGTAATTGTCCGGGAAATTTTTAAATTTTAGACGAATGATTTAAGTTATAGCATTTTATACTTCTGAAATCTTTAAACTGTGTAACCCCAAAAAATATTACCCTAGACGCTGATATTTGCATGGAAAAAAAACAATAATCTCCTACATTTGAATTTTCAAACCTATTTTTAATTTTTTAAAAGGTTTAATCATTCTAAAATCTTTAAACGGTGAAACTCTATAATATTACCCCTACGCCCTGAAATTTGCAGGGAAAAAATAACAAAATCTTTCTACATTCGAACTTTAAACCTATTTTTAAATTTTTCATGATTTTAAAAATTTATATTCGATGGAAAAGAAAATCCTTTTTTGTCCTTGAATCCCAGTTGACAATTTTTTTCACAAGTTTATAGCATTTTATACATTCTGAAATCTTTAAACGGTTGTAACTCCTAAAATATTAGCCCTATGACGCTAAAATTTTTAGGGAAAAAAAAATAATAAATTTCCCTACATTCGAATTTTTTCAAACCTTTTTTTTAAAATTTTTTTCATGATTTTAAAAAATTTATACCCCTTTTGAGGGAAAAAAAGTATAAAGGGCCTTTTGTAATCGCCCTTTAAATTTTCCCAGTTACGAAATTTTTCACAATTTTATAGCATTTTATACATTCCAAATCCTTAAACGGTTTATCCCCGAAAGAAACCCCTACGACGCTAAAATTTGAAAGGGGAAAAATAACAATAATCTGTTCTGCTTTCGAATTTTTTAAACCTTTTTTTTAAATTTTTTTCATGATTTTACAAAATTTATAGCCTTCAATGAAAAAATTATGAATGCCATTTTAATCGTCCTTGAATTTCCAGTTACGACGAATGTTTTCACAAGTTTATAGCATTTTATACATTCTGAAATCTTTAAACGGCTGTAACTCCTTAAATATTAGCCCTACTACGCTGAAATTTGCATGGAAAAATAACAATAATCCGTTTTACATTAGAACTTTCAAACCTATTTTTTAAATTTTTCATGATTTTAGAAAATTAATAGCCTTCGATGGAAAAATTATGAATGCCATTGTAATCGTCCTTGAATTTCCAGTTACGACCAATGTTTTCACAAGTTTATAGCATTTTATACATTCCGAAATTTTAAACGGCTGTATCTCCTAAAGTATTAGCCCTACGACGCTGAAATTTGCAGGGAAAAAATAACAATAATCAGTTCTACATTCGAACTTTCAAACCTATTTTTTTAAATTTTTCATGATTTTAAAAATTTATAGCCTTGATGGAAAAAGTATGAATGCCATTGTAATCGTCCTTAATTTCCAGTTACGACGAATGTTTTCACAAGTTTATAGCATTTTATACATTCCGAAATCCTTAAACGGCTGTATCTCCGAAAGTATTAGCCCTACGACGCTAAAATTTGCAAGGAAAAATAACAATAATCTGTTCTGCTTTCGAACTTTCAAACCTATTTTTTAAATTTTTCATGATTTTAGAAAATTTATAGCCTTCGATGGAAAAATTATGAATGCCATTGTAATTGTCCTTGAATTTCCAGTTACGACGAATGTTTTCACAAGTGTATTGCATTTTATACATTCTGAAATCTTTAAACGGCTGTAACTCCTAAAATATTAGCCCTAGGACGCTGAAATTTGCATAGAAAAATAAAAATAATCTGTTCTACATTCAAACTTTTAAACCTATTTTTTAAAATTTTTCATGATTTTAGAAAATTTATAGCCTTCGATTGAAAAATTATGAATGCCATTGTAATCGTCCTTGAATTTCCAGTTACGACGAATGTTTTCACAAGTTTATAGCATTTTATACATTCTGAAATCATTAAACGGCTGTAACTCCTAAAATATTAGCCCTACGACGCTGAAATTTGCATGGAAAAATAACAATAATCTGTTCTACATTCGAACTTTCAAACTTTTTTTAAAATTTTTTCATGATTTTAGAAAGATTATAGCCTTCGATGGAAAAATTATGAATGCCATTGTAATCGTCCTTGAATTTCCAGGGTCGACGAATGTTTTCACAAGTTCATAGCATTTTATACATTGCGAAATTTTTAACGGCTGTATCTCCTAAAGTATTAACCCTACGACGCTGAAACTTGCATGGAAAAAAATAACCATAATCTCTTCTACATTGGGGAACTTTCAAACGTATTTTTTAAATTTTTTCTGTTTTTTAAAAAAATTTATACCCTTTGAGGGAAAAAATTATGAACCCCTTTTTAATCGTCCTTGGTTTGTTTTATTAAAAACGAATGTTTCCACAAGTTTATAGCATATGTTTCCCTGAAATTTCTAAAGGGCCCAACTCCTAAAATAATTACCTCTACGACGCTGAAATTTGCATGGAAAAACAAAAATAATCTGCTCACATTTGATCTTTCAAACCTTTTTTTTTAAAATTTTTATAGCTTTTTTATAATTCGGGTTTAAAGGGTTAACTCCTATAATATTAGCCCTGGGACGCTAAAATTTTGGGCAGGGAAAAAATAAAATTTGTTCAACTTTCGAATTTTCAAACTTTTTTTTTAAATTTTTTTCATGATTTTAAAAAATTTTATACCCTTTCCAATAAAAAAATTATGAAGGGTTTTAATCGTCCTTGAATTTCCAGTTACGAGAATTTTTTAAAAGGTTTATAGTTTTATACATTCTAAAATTTTTTAAACGGTTTGTAACCCCTTTAAAATTTTACCCCTTCCCCTTAAAATTTGATGTAAAATAAAATAATCTGTTCTACATTGGGTTTCAAAGGGTTTTTTTTTAAAATTTTTTTCATGATTTTAAAAAATTTATGTTTGGGGGATAAAAAAAATTATAAACCCCTTTTTTAAAATTGCCCTTTGAATATCTATTTAAAAAAGAATGATTTCACAAGTTTATAGCATATAATGTTTCCTGAAATTTTTAAACGGCTGTAACTCCTAAAATATTACCCCCAAATTAAATTTTAGGGAAAAAATTATAAAATCTGTTTCATTCGAACTTTCAAACCTTTTTTTTTAAATTTTTTATAGCTTTTTATACATTCAAATCTTTAAACGGCTGTAACTTCAAAATATTACCCCCAGACGCTGAAATTTCCGGAAAAAAATAAAATAACTTTCCTTTCGAACTTTAAAAACCTTTTTTTCTTTTTTTAAAATTTTTTGGGAAAATTTATACCCTTTAATGAAAAATTATGAATGCCTTTTTAACGTCCTAATTTTGAAATTGAGAATGTTTTCACAAGTTTATAGCATTTTATACATTTTTAAAATTTCCTTAAACGGCTGAAATTTCCCAAAAAATTTTGGCCCTACGACGTTGAAATTTGCATAAAAAAATTAAAATAATCTGTTTGATATCTGAATTTTTCAAACGTTTTTTTTTAAATTTTTTTGGGTTTTTAAAAAATTTTAAAGCCTTCGAGGGAAAAAAATTATGAATCCCAATTGTAATTACTTTGGGATTTTAATTTAGAGAATGTTTTCTAAAGTTTATAGCATTTTATACATTCTGAAATCTTTAAAGGGGTTTATCTCCGAAAGTATTAGCCCTACGACGCTAAAATTTGGGTAAAATAAAATTCGTTCTACATTCGAATTTCAAACCTAATTTTTTAAAATTTTTTTCATGATTTTAAAAAATTTATACCCTTTTCGAAAAAAAAATTATAAATGCCATTGTAATTGTCCTTGAATTTTTTTTACGACGAATGTTTTCTACAAGTTTATTGCATTTTTACTTAAATTTTTTAAACGGCTGTATCTCCAAGGATTACCCCCAAGGACGCTAAAATTTGAGGGAAAAAATAAAAATAATCTGCGCTTTTTAAAACCAAACCTTTTTTTAAATTTTTTTATAGCATTTTAAAATTTTCTGAAATTTTTTTAAAGGGCTGAAACCCTATTATTACCCCCTACGACGCTGAAATTTGATGGAAAAATAACAAAAATTTCGCTCTACTTGAACTTTAAACCCTTTTTTTTTAAAATTTTTATAACATTTTATACATTCTGAAATCTTTAAACGGGGAAAAACCCCTATAATATTGGGTACGACGCTGAAATTTGTAGGGAAAAAATAAAAATAATTTGTTTTTAATCTGAACTTTCAAACCTATTTTTTAAATTTTTCAAGATTTTTAAAATTTATACCCTTCAATTTAAAAATTGTGAATGCCATTTTAATCGTCCTTGAATTTCCAGTTACGACGAATGTTTTCACAATTTTAAAGGGTTTTTTATAATTCTGAAATCTTAAACGGTTGTAATTAAAATTTTAAAGCCCAGATGAAATTTTGAAGGAAAAATAAAACAATCTGTTCTACTTTCGAATTTTAAATCTTTTTTTCATGTTTTTAAAAAATTTTATACCCTTTAAATAAAAAATTAAATCCTTTTTTAATCCCTTGATTTCCCAACAGAATTTTTACGTTTAAAATTTTAAAACTTTTCAAAAAATTTTTAAAGGTTTGTAACCCCAAAATAATTTCCCCAATGAAATTTGAGGGAAAAAAAATAATAATCTGTTTTTAATTCAACTTTCAAACCTTTTTTTAATTTTTAAATTTTTGGGGGAAAAATTTAAAATTCCAGGGAAAATTTTATGAATGAAATTGAAATTCCCCTTTAATTTAAAAAGTTATTAAATTTTTTTTAAAAGTTTAAAAAGTTTTAACTTTCCAAATTTTTAAATTAAATCCCCGAAATATTCCCCTCATTAAAATTTTAAAGGGGAAAATTAATAATCTGTTCAATTCAATTTTAAAAATTTATTTTTTTTTTTTATGTTTTTAAAAAATTTAAAAATCAGGGAAAAAATTATAACCCTTTTTAACCCCCCTTTGAATATCTAGTCAAAACAATGATTTCAAATTTTTAAAATTATAATGTTTTCTAAATTTTTAAAAAGGGTTTGTAACCCCAAAATATACCCAACTTAAAATTTTAAAAAGGGAAAATAAAAATAACTGCTTTAATTCAAATTTTAAAAACTTTTTTTTAATTTTTTTATACTTTTTATACTTTCAAAACCCTTTAAACGGCTGTAACTCCATAATATTAGCCCAAGAGGAAAATTTCGGTATGGAAAAAAAAAAAATAATCTTTTTTATTTTCAAATTTTAAACTTTTTTTTATAAATTTTTTTCATGATTTAAAAAATTTTATAGTTTTAAATAAAAAATTTATAAATTTGTTTTTTAAATTTGCCCTTTAATTTTCCATTACGCAATGTTTTCACAATTTTATGGGATTTTAAAATTTTTTGAAATCAAAAAGGTTAACCCCAAAAAAAAAATTGTTGATTAAAATTTTGATAAAAATAACAAAATTTCGGTTTTTAATTAACTTTAAAATTTTTTAAAAATTTTTTCTTTGTTTTTAAAAATTTATGTTTGGGATGGAAAATTTTTGAATGCCATTGAATTGTCCTTAATTTTCCCAATTAAAAAATTTTTTTTCAAATTTTAAAATTTTTTAACATTTTAAATTTTAAAGGTTGTAACTCCTAAAATATTGGGCCCTAATTTTTTTTAAAATTTTGCAGGGAAAAAAAAATCTTTCAAATTTTTAAATTTTTTTTTAATTTTTTTAAGTTTTTGGGAAATGTATATTTCGAGGGGAAAAAAAAACAAATTGCCCTTTGAATTTAGTTAAACAATGTTTTAAAAGTTTATTATTTAATTCTAAATTTTTAAAAGGTTGAAATTCCAAAATATTCCCCCAAAGAACTAAAATTTTGCGGGAAAATAAAATAACCCTTTTTTTCTAACTTTCAAATTTTTTAAAATTTTTTAAATTTTTTAGAAAGATTATAGTTTTTATAAAAATTAAATGCCATTGTAATCGCCCTTAATTTTCCGGGGTCACAAAAACCACAACAAAAAGGTTTTAAAATTCAAATTTTTTAAGGGTTTTTCCCAAAGTATTAACCCAGAGCCAAAAACTTAAATAAAAAATAACCATAATTTTTACTTGAAAAAAACTTTTTTTTAAAATTTTTTATGTTTTTAGAAAATTTAAGTTTGAGGGAAAAAATTATGAATCCTTTTTTAACTATTAATTTAAATTAAAACGAAGATTTAAAAGGTTTATAGTGAAAAGATTCAAATTTCAAACCAGAAAATTCCAAAAATATTCCCAAAACCTAAAATTTTAAAAGGGAAAAAAAAATAACTGTCAAATTTGATCTTTAAAACCCTTTTTTTTAAATTTTTTATAGCTTTTTATACATTTGGAAATTTTTAAATTAAACTTTAAAAAATTAGCCCAGATGAAATTTGCAGGGAAAAATAAAAAATCGTTCTTTTTTGAACTGCCAAACCTTTTTTTTAAAAGCTGATTTTAAAAAAATTTACCTTAAATGAAAAAAAAAGAATGCCTTTTTAATGTCCTAAATTTTCCCAGTTACACAAATGTTTTCAAAAGTTTTTAAACACCTAAATTTTTAAAGGTTTTAACCCCAAAAATTTTATTTTTTTCGAGCTGAAATTTAAATGTAAAATAAAAAAAATTTTTTAAATTTTAAAAAAAATTTTTTTTTTAAAATTTTTTTCATGTTTTTAAAAAATTTATAGTTTTATAAAAAAATTATAACCCCTTTTTTAATCCCTAAAATTTTCATTTAAAAGGAATTTTTTAAAAGTTTATAAATATAATGATTCTAAATTTTTTTAAAGGGTTAATTTAAAATTTTCCCCCTTTATAGCGGGAAATTTAATAAAAATTAAATAACTTCAAAATTTTAATTTTAAAACCTTTTTTTTTAAAATTTTTAAAGATTTTAAAATTTCTGAAATTTTTAAAAGGCTGTAACCCCAATTAAATTTTACACGTTAAATTTTCCCATGAAAAAATAAAAATTTCTGTTCTACTTTTAACTTTAAAAACCTATTTTCAAATTTTTTCATGATTTTGAAAATTTATATTTAAATGAAAAAAGAATCCCTTTTTTAAATCTTTTCCTTAATTTTATTTAACAATTTTTTGTTTATAAATTTTAAAAATTTCAAATTTTAAATGTAATTAAAAATATTAGCCCCTGACGTTAAATTTTTATAAAAAATAATAATAATTTGTTGAAATTCAATTTTTAAAAACTATTTTTTAAATTATTTAAGATTTTAAAAAAATTTATAGTTTGAGGGAAAATTTGAATGCCATTGTAATTTTTTTCTTGTTATTTAACAATTTTTTTACAATTTTAAAGTTTTTAAAATTTCCTAAATTTTTAAACGGGGTTCTGAAATTTATTAGCCCAGATTTAAAATTTTGGTGGAAAAAATAAATTAATCTTTTCTTTAACTTTAAAACCCAAATTTTTAAAATTTTTTAAAGTTTTTAAAAAAATTTATACCCTTCCCGATAAAAAATAAAATGCCAAATTGCCCTTTAAAAAATTTATTTAGCAATTTTTCACAAGTTTATTGATTTTGAAATTCCAAAATTTTTAAAGTCTGTATCTCCAAAAGTTTTAAACCCAAGACGCTAAAATTTTAATGGAAAAAAAAAATTCTGCTTTTTCATTTAAACTTTCAAACCTTTTTTTTTTAAATTTTTTAAACTTTTTATACATTCTGAAATTTTTAAACGGCGGTAACTCCTATAATATTAGCGTTTACGACGTTGAAATTTGCATGGAAAATAAAAAAATCTGTTCTAATTGAACTTTAAAACCCCTTTTTTTTAAATTTTTTCATGATTTTTAAAAATTTAAAAGCCTTCAAATAAAAAAATTTGGAATGCCTTTTTAATCGCCCTTTGAATTTCCAGTTACGACGAATGTTTTCACAAGTTTATAGCATTTTATACATTCTGAAATCTTTAAACGGCTTTTAATTTTAAAATTTTAAAACCCTACGACGCTGAAATTTGCAGGGAAAAAATAAAATAACTGTTCTACATTCAAAACTTTAAAACCTTTTTTTTTCATGATTTTAGAAAATTTATACCCTTTTCAATGAAAAAATTATGAATCCCATTGTAATCGCCCTTTAAATTTTCCCGGGTTACGACGAATTTTTTCACAAGTTCATAGTTTTTTATACATTCTAAAATTTTTTAAAGGGTTTAAAACCCCAAAAAATATTAGCCCTAGACCCCGGAAAATTTGATGAAAAAATAATAAATCTGTTCTAATTGAAGTTTCAAACGTTTTTTTTTAAATTTTTTTCATGATTTTAGAAAATTTATACCCTCGAGGGAAAAAATTTTATGAACCCCATTTTAATCGGTATTGAATTTCTATTTAAAAAGAATGATTTCACAAGTTTATAGCATATAATGCATTCTGAAATTTCTAAACGGCTGTAACTCCTAAAATATTCCCCTTACGACGCTGAAATTTGAGGGAAAAAATAAAAATAATCTGTTTTCCTAATTTGATGTTTAAAACCCTTTTTTTTTAAATTTTTTTATAGCATTTTATACTTTCAAAAATTTTTTAAACGGTTGTAACCCTATAATATTAGCCCAGAGCTGAAATTTGCATTAAAAAAATAAAAATAATCTGTTCTACTTGAATTTTTAAAACCCTTTTTTTTTAAAAGTTTTCATGTTTTTAGAAAATTTATAGCCTTAAAGAAAATTATAATGCCTTTTTTAATTGGTCCTTGAATTTCCAGTTACGACGAATGTTTTCAAAGTTTTTGTTTTAAACTTTTGGGAAATTTTTTAAACGGCTGTAACTCCAAAATATTAGCCCAGACGCGGGGAAATTTTGATGAAAAAATAAAATAATCTGTTCATATCTGAAGTTTTAAACGTTTTTTTAAATTTTTCATGATTTTAAAAAATTTATAGCCTCGATGAAAAAAAGAACCCCTTTTTAAATTTTAAACCCTTTGAATATTAGTTAAACAAATTTCAAAGGTTTATAGATAAAAGATTTTTAAATTTTTTAAAACGGCTGTAACCCAAAAATTTAGCCCTTTTTTTATTAAAATTTGCAGGGGAAAAATTTAAAAAACTGCCTCTTGGAATTTTAAACCTTTTTTTTTAAATTTTATAGCATTTTAAAAACATTCTGAAATTTTTAAAGGGGCTGTAACTCCAAAAAAAGCCCTACGACGCTAAAATTTTCCCAGGGAAAAAAAAATAATCGCCCTACATTCGAACTTTCAAACCTATTTTTAAATTTTTAAAGGATTTTAGAAAATTTATACCCTTTTTTTAAAAAAATTATAAGCCTTTTTTAATCGTCCTGAATTTGAGTTAGACGAATGTTTTCACAAGTTTATAGCATTTTATACATTCTGAAATTTTTTAAACGGCTGTTTTCCCCGGGTATTCCCCTACGACCCCAAAATTTGATAAAAAATAACAATAATCTGCTTTACATTTGAATTTTCAAACCTTTTTTTTAAATTTTTTTTATAGCATTTTATACATTCTAAATTTTTAAAGGGGCTGTAACCCCTATAATATTAGCCCTACGACGCTGAAATTTGCAGGGAAAAAATAAAAATTTCTGCTCTACTTGAATTTTTCAAACCTATTTTTTAAATTTTGTATAGCATTTTAAAATTTTCGGGAAATTTTTAAACGGCGGTAACTCCAAATATTAGCGCTACGACGCTGAAATTCTGAGGGAAAAAATAACAATAATCTGTACTACATCTGAACTTTAAAACCCTTTTTTTTTAAATTTTTTTCATGATTTTAGAAAATTTATAGCCTTCAATAAAAAATTTATGAATACCATTTTAATCGTCCTTGAATATCCAGTTACGACGAATGTTTTCACAAGTTTATAGCTTTTTTAAAACATTCTAAAATCTTTAAACGGCTGTAACTCCTAAAATTTTAAAACCCTACGACGCTGAAATTTGAGGGAAAATAACAAAAATTCTTTTCTAATTGAACTTTAAAAACCCTTTTTTTTTAAATTTTTTTAAAGGATTTTAGAAAATTTAGAGCCTTCCAGGGAAAAAAATTTTGAATGATTGTAATCGCCCTTTAATTTAAGTTACTAAAAAAGTTTTTAAAAGTTTATA
>CAXIVR010000065.1:0-19832 GCA_964035755.1 Teleogryllus oceanicus | reverse complement strand
AGATCGGTCTTCAATCCCATTTGGGGAAAATCCAGGTACGTAATCTACACACCGTAATCTAGGATGAGATCTTTTGAACATTCTATTACATTTTTGTTGTTCGACCTTCAGTGATATTACCCCACCTGCTCAGAGGCATTAAGAATGGAACTAAATGTCAATGAAAGGGACAGAGAGCAGAGACAGAGACAGACAAAGAACACAGAGACAGGGTCAGTCTGAGACAGGGACACAGGAGACGGGGAGAGAGAGAGACGGACAGAGAGAGACGAAGAGAGAGAGAGAGAGAGATGGAGAAGGAAGAGGAGAGATGGAGAGAGACGGCACAGTGGAGAGAGAAAAGGAGAGGGAAGGAGAAAGAGGGAAATGAAGGGGGCAGAACGTCTGCCGGTTCCACTAGTGTTATTTAAAAGTAGTTTTATTCACAGAATTTTCACTGAGTTGGTACCCACGTTATCCACAACATTTTATCATCATAACTTACTTATTTGATTCAGTGTAGCACAGTCCGAATATGTCAATTTTACATTAAAATCATAGAAATAGACACTTTTAAATGTCCTTAGGTCCGTAATTTTTGTCTAAAGTACATTTAATTTCGATAACATAAGCTTGAAATCTCTACTAATCTACAATCTTGCTTCCAACAATTTAACTAAGTCACTATAATCGCCAAATCGGCGCCTTTTCATTGTTTACGATCTACTTATGTACACCTGTGTCTGATTTCTTTATTCACTGTTAAGCTGCATTGAAGATATTTTTGGAGAAATCAAGGGTTATGAGTTACTAGACTTCAAAGCGCATGGAATTCGGAAGTCCATGAGCTATTTCTTTCTTCTTGTTTCGGTGCGTGCAATGGTATCCGTGTCATCGCGCTCACGCTCGTGCCGCGCGCCGCCGGTGCTGAAGAGAGAAAGTCTGATACCTGTATGTAATTTTAGATACATGCAATGCATGTTCTGGTAAGATCGTCTAAAACACAAGGATATGGTGATACACTTTGCTGAACTTATGTTAGTATTTGAGCTCGTTAGCAGAGTAGACTACAGAAGTACTCTGAGCTCTTGTGAGTTTTAAAGGTGACTTGAACTTAATCTACCGCATAACCGGAGCTGGAAGACTCTGCTTTCACCGTTCGAGACGCCTGCTATCCCCTGGATCTGCCCAGCTAGCCTAAGCTTGTGGAATTATTGGCCTGCGCTTGATGGAGTAATAGTGAAGCAAGATCGTGCCCTTGGCGGGGGTTGTCGCGCGGTGCCCAGTTAGCACAAGTTCTGTCGCCAGGGTTCGCAGACAGAGAGGTCAGCGTCGTCGCCTGCGGGCGCCGCCCCTGCGCCGCCCCCGCGCCGCCCCCGCGCCGCCTCCCGGGGGAGGCTCCGCCTCGAGTTGGCAGGCGAGATGGCCTGGGGTGAGCGATAAGAGAATGTGTTCAGCACATTGGAACAGCTCTTCAAGGGAGACGGATAAGGAGCCAGTTGCTTCCGGGTCCGATTGTATAACTGTTCGGTGATGCGCAGTAGGACTAGTTTATTGGGAACGAAATACCACTGTCACTATGACGAAAATGAGGCTAGATAATGCTATCGAGTTAATTAAGAATATTTTCAATTTCTTTATGCAATCTTCTAAGCTTTTTAAATTACAGAAAAGTGCATTTTAAAGAAACAATTACCTAATTTCGTCCAGAGTATTACTGTTTCCTGCCTTTTTCAGGTCTCTTTTGATTTAAGATAAAATAACTAAAATCGGAGTGTTTAAAAATATATAGAGATGGTTACTGATCTTCACATGTTTGTCTCGTAAAATTTGCTTTATGTATTTACATACTATTATATCGGTTTAATATATATATATTATATATATATATATATATATATATATATTAAACATCTCGTAACAAGAGGGGAATTCAAGTCTTCTCAGGTTTCCGAAACATAGTATTTCAAAACATGCTCCGTTCGGAAGCTGAGATTGCAGCCCGCCGCCAATGCCCTTCGTGACAAGCAGCCGGCAAACACTCGGAAATGCGAGCGAGAAAGGGTGTCCGTGGCTGTCGCGGGCTGCAGGGGAAAGAGGGGGGAAATTGTGGCTTATGGACCGTTGCAGCATTCTCCGGATCAAGCGAATTTTAGTGCGCCGACGCAGTGGCGTTTTCTGCAAGTGCCTTTGACATGCCTCGAAGGTATAACACTTCGCTAGTACAAGTTTTTAAGAGAAGTAAGTGTGACATGAACAAAGAAGAGATATCTCTGAATTAAATGAGCTCATCCTTCCAACAGGTCTCGCTTGCGCGCGAAACGCGAATGCATTGTTGTGCAATGTTGCATTCATAAGTATTGTGTTAATCGAATATATGCACATTTTCTTGTATTTTAAAGCGAGCTGCAATTACAATCCATTCGAAGCATGAAAAACCAAATGTATTTTGTAAACGAATGAGTAGACTACTTTAATGCGTTAGGAAAACCGATGTTCGAGTGTTCGTTTTTCTGTCAAGTGTGTTTGTGCAACTAAAATGAATAGTCGAAAACATTAAAATGACATCATTGAAAAGTCACAGAAAAAATCTGAAAAGGAACAGCGTTCACTGAAGACTTCGTGTTTCGTCATAGAGTGTAGACGCAAACTATCCAGATTAATTTTGTATTGGGAATACAACTTGTACTTTTAACCTTAAATTTGTACAGCGAGCTCATGGAAATACTCGCTAACAAACGTGCGAGTAAAAATTTTTCGAATCATGTCTAAAATAAAACTCTGACACCTTTTGGAAAACCGTTCTGAACGTGCGAGTCATTATAAGTGACCCAAATCGCATATATTTCGACGGGTCCTTGCGAGGGAAGTCATATATATATATATATTATATATAATATATATATATATATATATAATATATATAGAGAGAGAGAGAGAGAGAGAGAGAGAGAGAGAGAGAGAGAGAGAGAGAGAGAGAGGGCTGTTTCACACCCCAATAGCATGACTAGGAGCTGCTACTGATTAATTTGACTTCATAGAGTAAATTCCGGAGGTAATTTACGTCCATGAGGCCCATCCGTGCTACCTAAAAGGAGCTCACCAATTGAAATTTTGAACAATTTCAGACTGTTGAACTTACTAAGGTCCATGGTGAAATCGAGTTTATACTCTGATTTAAATATAGCTGCACTTCAGGTCACGAGCGGAAAGGAGAGGGACATTGTTATTCAATCGGAATCCCATTACAAAATATTTGTCCTAAAGAAGCCCCATTGATGGCAGTGTTGCCCTTCCCTTACAGCTCGTGACCTTGAAGTGCAACTGTGTTAAATCGAAGTATCGTTCCTGTAATATTTGTTAAAGCCGTGTAGGCAAACCTGTGTTCTAGGAATACGACTACGTGTGTATGAATCGACTGCAGATCAACTGGGTTTCAGAATTTTTCGAATATTTAAAAGTGTCAACAATCTGTTACGTATCAATTTCTGTAGTTCTGTATCTATCTATATGTAGTATCTATTACTCTCCCTCTATTATATCTCTCTAAAACATTTCACTATCTCTGATATTCATCTATACTATCAACCAATTAATATGACGTTTGTTATAGTATTGTACACTTTTATATATTCAGTTATGTTCTGTTATGCATCAATGAACTGCAGATGTAGAGCACTGACCCAATCAGATTTAACAAAATAAACTACCTTATCAAATTGTTCATATTACCAGTTTCAGAGCGTTTTGTATTTAATTATGGTTTGAACTCTTATTTTATTCATTTCCACATGTAAAACATGATCTGTGCCTGAAAAATAAAGACTGGTACAACGCATTAGATGTTTTTGAACTGTTGAGGAGTTACTGAAAAAATGGAATGTTTGGAAGGGGAGTTTTACACACACGCATAATATGGTGTCTATCATATCAATCTTTCATAGATCTCTAGAATAAAACAAGTAGTATAATTACAATTCTGAAGTAGAATGCAGACAAGAAGGCTGAACCCATCTGCAGAAATGATCAGTGGGAGAAGAGGCCAGTGTTTTATTAGAATGTAATAATAATAATATAATAATAATAATAATAATAATAATACTAATAATAATAAGGGCCCAAATGAGATGTACGAAAATAGTCACTCAAGAAGAGAGTGACCTCAGCTCTACATCTCAACTACCGTTCACTTTCTCGTGGTGGGCCTGTTAAGCCGAGCAACTGACTGGAGGTTGGGTTTCAACATCAGCGGAAGCCAGGTCGGTGAACAGACGAACGAGGTGGGGCCGAGGAGGGCTATACCCGACTGCCACACATGGGGAAGGCTTTCTCGGCTGGAGAACGTCACGGCAGGACGTTGCTCCGAACGGCGACGGCAGCGGCGAAAGAGCCAAGAGAAGAGCCAACACCGGCGCCAACAGCCCAATCCTAGAGGGTTACTGCCATTACACCTGGCCGTAGGTATAAAACGGCAAACCCATCGTTGAGTGAGATGGAGACACGAAGTATGCGTTATAAAGCCTCGGAAAAGTGCCGCTGCCTGGGAGCGCCAGGGCACACTTGAGCTGCTGCGAGGTGACAGTATGCGAACCACTAGTGAGAGCTACGGGGAGACCAGCGTCTCCTACGGAAATCCCGAATTAGCTACTGGAATACCCCGCTTCAAACATCGAAGCACAGAGTCACTTCAACGCCAGTTAGTTTGCCTCGTCGCTGAAGACTAGAGGCCCAACAAGACTTCTGTAGAGACCGTTACAAGTGGCAACCAAAGATAACTGCGACATACTACGGGCGTATGAAATAGCGACAAAGTGCAGAACAAACTGGACAGATCATGCAGAAAACTCATGAAGAATTTTTAAAGTGAAGACCAGACTTGGTTAGATTTAGGAACAAAATATAGCGACAGGTTGAGACATATTATCAGCAAAACCAGTCATTAGCATTTTAGAACAAAATTGATACGGATGAAATTTACATACTTATTTTAAGGATGTATCTGTGTGAATGTACCCATTCAAGAAATACCAAATGAAGTAAACCAGGATATTGGACAAGTCACGAGTCAAACAAATGTCCCTTCAGCAGATAAAGAGACAGAAAACACAGAACAAGTGAGTTGAAATCAGAAGAGAATTGGAGAAAATCTCAATGTATTTTTGGAACAGATTCCAACTGTCGAAATCCTCTACCAAGAATGCACCCTAACAAAACCACATTTCAACTTTGACATCATTAATAATATACTTACAGAAAATGTATAGAGACATTTGAGGCTGTACAACTACACGCATACTGTGCTGCTGTTACTATCCTTACAACACAAAATGTAATACCCAAAACCAATAACAGTCCAGGCAAAAATGAAACAAGGACCCCAAAATGGAAGTTGAGGCTAGAAAACAAAATAAAACGGTTTAGAAGTGACCTTACTAAATTAGTTGTTTGGAGAGATAGACGGGAAAAATGCAAACAACGCCTGAAAGACAGTGTCCACAAAATACTGAAAGGTCAAAGAATCAGAATTAGAGACGAAGATTTCGAGTGCAAATTAGATGTCCATATCAACACTTTGAAACAAAAAGTTGCAGCACTGGGGAAAAGACTCCGTCGGTACAACATTTCTAATAAAAGGAAAGTAGAAAATAGAAACTTTAGCCTCAATCAGAAGCAGTTCTACCCACACTATCTCCAAAAGTTACAATCAGTGAATCCTTCCCTGGAGTCAATTGAACATTCTGAGTACACTCTGGTCACAACCTGTTAACTATAACACTCAAGCATCATGGGTGCCAAACGAATCATTAAGATTCCCGAAAAACATGGGAACACCAACAGTTACACAGGAGGACTTGAAACAGATATTACGAAACCTGCATAACTGAAAATCTGCCGGTCCAGATGGAATTCAAAATTTCTGGTGGAAATACCTTACGTCCCTGCCACACCACTTATTGGCATCCTAAATCAGACGTTTGACAACCCAACTGAGGTACTTTATTTCTTAGTCAGGCAGTCTCTACCTAAAACCCAAGAATTTTGAAACCACCAACCCCAAAATTATCGCGATCACCTGCCTTAATACCCTTTATAAAATCATATCTGCTGCAATTGCTCAAAAAGTAACCCAACATATCAATTCTGAAAGAATTCTGGGCAGAAGAAAAAAAAGGTTTGGAAGGGTCCCAGGAACAAGGGATCATAGATTGGGTTGTGACGGGCAAAAAAAAAAGAAAAGAAATCAGGGGTTGTGTTGACTAAAAACCACACCAGTTCCTATTGGCTTTAAAAGTGCTGGAAATTTAAAAAATTCCCCAAAATTATTAAACAAAAACCTAATGATCAATTTCTTTGGGTTGAAAACAGATAATAAACCAGAAGGATCATTAATTTTGATCTTAAATATCAGTTTAGAAAATGGTTTATCAAACTAAAGAATTTTTTAAAGGGCTTCCAATCTGCTCGATAATGCTCCTAACCCCTGCTTTTGATACTTTTCCGGGAAAACAAAAAAAGAAACATAACCTTCCTTCTTTGAACCAAATTGCTAGTTAGAAACATTTATGGGGCATCTGCAATAAAACAACTTTTGTTTTTATATGGGTTAAAAATTTAAAAAAGATATTATCATGAACGATAAAAATTTGAAGTTCTACATTTTTAAATAAAATTCCCCACTATATTTTTACAGCAAAGACATTTCCAATCCGGGACAATAGGTTTTAAAATCTGTAATTAAAACAAAATTTTAAGTTAAACATAGTGTGCTTTACAGGAAAATTTAAATTTTAAATGATGAATTTTATAACAAAAAATTTGGGACATTATAAAAAATTATTACCTTCACTACACTTTTTAAAACAGGGCAAAGATAGGTTTCTTAAAAATCTTGGAGCGACAGGCTTTAAAAACTGAAATTTTGAAACAAAAGGTTCCAACTACCCCCCCCCGTGCAAAAAGTTAAACAAACGCAATCCCTTACCTAAAGATTTCGGGAAAAACCAAACAAAAACTAAATAACACAAGGAAATAAATTGCTCGCTACAAAACCCAAAAAAAACCCAACACTGAACAAAACTACTGAATAACTCGCCGGGGCCCTGGGCTCATTCGGGTTTCCCATCGGGCTAACAAAAAGGTTGCCCCACATTCCGGCCTGTACTGAAGGTGGACATGGCCCCCCAAACGGGCAGACATCAACACGAGCTGTTCCTTTTACCTTGGGAATGTCCGGGGGGCAGAGCTTGGGGCATGTGATACAGCGGAAAAATTTCGGAATTTCTCGGATAGATTTGTCCTTTTTAGTAGGGTAAAGAATGGAGAAACGTGTTTTCTTACCCATAAATGGTCTTCCCACCCTCCCAAACTTCCTTTTCGGGCTTTTCTTTATCACAAAAAAACTATTCTTTTCCTTTAAATTTTATTTATCATAACATTCAAAAAAAAAGCCCAGTTTCCTTTTTCCCTTAATTTGAACTCAAAGAACTATTCTTCGAGGGAAAAGAAGGGAATGTTTAATTTAAAATTAATGTTGAAACATGTTTAATTTTAAACATTATTATTTAAGAAATTTTAAAAAAATTTAATAGTACTATATAATATTAATTAATTTTAATAAATATTTTTTAAAAAATTAATACTAATTAAATTTTAAATGTTTGCATAAAATTTGTGTAAATTAATTTATTATTTTGTTTGTTAATTTACAAATTTATTTAAATTAAATGTTAATTTTAAATTGAAAAGTGAAAATGTTAATAATAATAAACACTATTTTATTAATTAATAATATTATATAAATTTTTTTTTTGGAAGAAACATTTTAAATGTTGATTTTTAAATGTGTACCCGTATGTAGGGGGGGAACCCTTTCCCACATGGATGTTAATGGCTAATAAAATAATAAAAATTTAAAAATAATAATATTTAAAAATAATAAAATTAATAATAAAAATAATAATTTATTTTTTTTACAAATTTTCTCAATGTTTGCAGTTAATAAAACAAAATATATTAAACCCCCTTTATATAAACTAGGAAAATAACATTTTTTTTTTAGCCCATTTATTAGATTTGTATAATTGATTTAATTTGAATTGAAGTAAAAGGGGAAAAAATTTTTTAAAATAACAAAACTGGGCCTGAAAGCGGTTCGGGAAACTCAAGGGTCAAAACCCCCCGTTCCCCCGTAGGAGGAGGGGGCGGTAGGGGAACAAACGGTCCTAGCCTACGGCACGGGGGTAAGTTTACAGCATCCGGCGAAATACAAGATAGGGAGGTCATCTCCCAAGCAGATGGGAGATAACTCAATGAAGGACACTAAGGGTTTTCCAATGGAATCAAAATTTTTATTTCCAAATTTTAACCCCGAAATTTAAATTATGGGAGGTTTTCAATACATACAAATTTTCAAAAAGCACCCAAAAAACAAAACATTTACAATAATAAGAATAATTTTTAATGTTTTTATTTATTTATTTATTTATTTATTTATTTTTTTATTTATTTATTTATTTTTTATTTATTTATTTATTTATTTATTTATTTATTTATTTATTTATTTATTTATTTATTTATTTATTTATTTATTTATTTATTTATTTATTTATTTATTTATTTATTTATTTATTTATTTATTTATTTATTTATTTATTTATTTATTTATTTATTTATTTATTTAATTATATTTTGGAAATCGTAGTGAAAACGTTGGATGTGGATTTGTTTGGATTTATCTTGATTTTCCAGTTTCTGTTCATGTTTCAATAGTCGTGAGGTATGTCTGAATTAAATTCCTTGTGGTATTGAGATATTGGTCAGAAGCAAAATGACAGTATCGTCTGCAAAAGGAAGTGTGTACATTAGGGTGCTTTGGGAATGTCTGAAATGAATATATTAAAGAGGATTGCGACAACGGGGAACCTTGTGAACTCCTGCTGAACTATTTCGTGGTGAAGAGAAGGTGAGCCCACTTGTACAATAAATGTGCGATCTTAATAAAATTGGATATGGTGTTGATTAAATATTTCGGTATACCTAGTTTTCTTAGATTATATGATTCCTTCGTACCAGACCCTGACGAATGTTCAGCGACATCGAGGAAGCGCTAATACATGATGGCCAGAGGAAATGCTTGAATGTTTCAGTTAAACGGAATTGGTGGTTGTGGAGGGATTGGGAGCAACCAAACTGAAAGGGAGGAATAATGCTGTTTTGATATATTACTTTAAGGAGTCTTTTTAGGATTTTTCAAAATTTTACAAATGGGATGAAACTGCCTTACTAGGATTTTATTCATGTCCTTCCGATCCTCGGCGGCTTGGACTGTTACGAGAATACTCTGTCTACGAGACACGGAATCGTAGTCGGGGGCCCTCGTTGCCTCCCGCAGAAACAGAAATTCTTTTTTCGCCAATGTACCCCCCTTTGGGAGTTGGCTGGGCGCGTCCTCCACGTCCCTTCTCCCTTCGACCAGGAGAATGATTCCCAGTTCGCGAGATACGAAAACTGAAGGCAGTTTGCCCGTCCCCAAGCAATAGATATGAAAATTGTTGCTGGGATATTCTTACCTTAAAATAAACAAATTATATAATTTTTAATTATATATATATAAAAAATAATAATTTTAACAAGAAAAAACATATGAAATTAAAGTATATATATATATATATATATATATATATATATATATATATATATATATATATATATATATTGAACGAAACCGCTTTTCCACCCAAAGAAACGCGAGACATCAAGCAGAACACGGCAGAACGGTTGCAAGAGGGCGCCTCCAGCTACGAAAAACGGTTACGAGCGGCGAAGGGTGGTCGGTTGGCGGAGCGTGGAACGACGCCGAGAGTGAGGCTGGCGCCGCCGGCGAGGAAGGACTTTCGGAGCGTTCCGCGAGCGAAAAGCAAAATAGTATCGCGAACGAACGAGTGCAGAAAGATTAATTGAGGACAATTTTGTTGATAACCATCAATAGTCGATCGGACATATTGCCAAGTGATACCCTGCTATCTGGAGTAACAGATCAGGAAGATTACGCCAGTGGAGGAACTGAGAGTCCCCGAAGCCGCCGACGCTCGTAGGGGAAGAAGTAAACGGTAAATATTTCTTCGATCGATAAGATCGAGGACAACATGATTCTGAGTATATGAAAAAAAAGGGTAAGACCACCATAGATATTGCATCATTAGTGATTTGTAAGAATTAATAAATAGTTCAGTTTATTTTGTTCACGGAACAGGTGGTTTGATTAATAACCCTGCCCATTCACGAGAAAGAACACCTGTCCCTTACAAATAAATTTACGGGAGAAAGCGGCCTACCGGTACGTCACAGTTGGCGCCTGAACAGTATGGACTCGTGTTTTTAAAGAAATGTGGCTCAGGGGATTAATTGAGGAAAAAAACTAATGACTCTTGAATTAACAAACTTGTGTAATATTTAAGAAACATAACAGTTTGAACAGGAAATATTGAAATAAAACAGTGTGCATGTGATTGTTTACAGGAAAAGTAGTAAAATTTATTATTGTCATTTATGTAAGGTAAATACTGTTGAGGAAATATAAGCAATTATGAAATATTGACAGGCAATGGTAATTGAAGTAAATATTATTTAGTTAAATATGTAGTCAATCCAGAAAACAGTATGCAGAGAAATTTTTATGTGTAAAAGGAAAACAGTGTGTATAAGATTGTGTTTGTTAAAATAATTATTTGTTTACTTTGATAACATATACCACAGTTAAGTGAATTGTTTTTCCATATTGGATAAAGCAAAGAAATTAGTAGAATTTGTAGGAAAGTTTAATGAATACAAGAGAATATGTCATTTGGTACATTGTATGCTAATTATTTTGAGCATATGGGCATGAATTTTCCCAGATAATTGTCAGAATCATCTAAAGGAGTATAGCCGGGTGGGGAGGGCATTGTTTATTAGCAGGAAGGGAAAGTAATTAATGTGAAGGGATTATATTGATTTTTGGGAATTTGGGGTAAGTTCGAAACTGATACAGTATATTTTGTGTCATTATTGGGGGAAGCTGTAGGAGGTGTGAAATGAGACTGTGGATTATTGTTGTGAATTTGAATTGAAGTTGTGTATGCTAATGTTTTAGGAATTTTCCAGAAGTGTTATTTGTTTTATTTTGATATGTGATGGGTTTATGAAGGTATTTTGTAGTGAATTTATGTCATAGGTGATTTAAAATTTTTGCAGAGAGTGGATAATTGTATGCCATATGTGGTAACTTTTAGTGAAAATTGAGTTGGCTATAGTAGACTATAAATTGGGGTTTTCCCATGAAAAATTTTAAAAACGAATAGTGTATTCAGCAAATGCCTAGAATCACTGATAGGTCATTGTTTCAATACAATTACTTGGGAATTAGACTAATTAAATCAGGAACAATTGCAGTAGTTTTTGGAGCGTGACGAGCTGAGGGCGGCATTACAAGCGCGAAGCAGAAAAAGCGATTGAGAAAATGGTTAACGATACGAAGCAGCTGAAGACAAGAAATTAGATTGACAGCAAAATGGAGGTCAAAAGGGATGTTGGAACGGAATGAGAAGATAGAGCGTGTAGAAGACTCGGATGAAGGAATCGGCGGAAGTACTTTCCCTGGATAGTAGGAATCCTGGAGTTGGAAGTAAATTAGATGACACGTCGGCGATTGTTTTGATGAAGAAGTAAAAGTCACATCAACCCCGATGGACCAGGTAGCAGGGAACCCAAGTCAGGAGTACTAAGCAAAGATATCATCGGTTTTGATGTTAATAATAAAATGATTAACGAGACTTGATAAAAGGGAGAGGAACAAGAGAAAAGATCAGAGAAGCAGCTTAAGGCGATTGAAGAACAGGATAGAAAGGGAACAACAAATCAAGATGATAGAAGAACAAAAAAAGGGTAATCGAGGAAAAAAAAAAAAGATCGGAAAGGCAGCTATGGCGATTGAAGAACGAATTGAGAAATCGAGAAGAACAAAAAAGGGCAATCAAGGAACAGAACGAAGGTTAATGGAGAAATTAAAACAAATAGGACCTCTTAACAAGCAAATCGAGGAAAACCCCAGCAGAAAATGAAGAAGATAGCGGAACAGGTCGAGATTCAAAACCAATCTATCGCCAGTAAATTTGAGAGCAGGATCAAAGATGAATCCCAGATCGACAAGGGGCGGGAGTTGAAACCGACCTACATCAACAACTGAGAAGAAGATTCCCGCACAAAGTAAGGGGGTAGCAAACAGATTGGATGAAATCCAGATGGCGGAGAGCAAGAGGCGAACATCCAGGATCAAATCACGAACGAGGTGCGAAAAAGGGGAAGAAGACACAAAATACAAGATCAATCAAAGAAGAAAAAGGGAATATACGATGTGCGAAGAAAAGTATCATCCCTGCAATCCGATATGGAGCTAATCAAAGAATCCCGGGACGACGCCGATCATTGCGGGCGGAATAAAAATTTTTACGCTCCAAAATCATTAATTTTTCGAGATGGTCGAAAAAACACATGCCCCTTCGGCGGGCAGCGGAACGACATTTAGCCGTGATCAACACATCGGAAAGATGCAAGGTCCATTTTTTGTATTTGATGTTGAGGGAACGCCCGGACGTGGGCCGAACATTTGATGTTTTTCCCGGGAGACGCTGAAGGAATTTCAGCCCGGTTCTATGAGTGGTATTGAAGATGAGTTCAATGAATGTGAAGTTAAATCTAATGAATTATATACTCAGTCGATGGAATTTGCGGAATATGCGACGCAACGTGTTGAGATTGTAGGACACTACGTCCCCAATGAATGATCAAGAAATTATGTGTTTATTGACACGCGTTTCCCGTGTCGATCCAAAATAATTTCAAGTTCAAACCCATACCAATTTAGAGAGCTTTATGAACGTCCTTGGGAGGATATGACAACATTTGCCAATCCCCCAAGAATAAGAGGGAAGGAAACGTGAACGCGTTAAGAACGGAACCAGTCAATAGACAAGGGAATGGTGGTGGGCAGGCAACCAGTGGACGCGACACGAGACAGGAAGCCGGTGGCAATCGGAACCGAGTAACCAAAGACCGGATTGGGGTGACAAAACCCCAAAAACCGTCGAGAAGAAAGAGAGGAACAAAACCGAGGTGCGCCCAATCAATCAACACGGCCTGTCCAAGTGGAGGAAGGAACATCTTAAACAGATAGAGTCCGTGATGATAGGCGACCCAGACGGACAAACGGAAGAAGAGCTGAATTGGTCCCTATCAATACGATTCAGTCGTGTCCTATGAATCCAACCGGGGAGAAAAAGTTGAAGTTCGCATGAGAAAAGTCCCACGATCAAAGTAGAAGCGAAGGGTGGTAACGGAAGCACTGGTTGATACTGGATGTACTACAACAGTTATATCAGAGGAATTTATAATGAGTCGATTGAACGAAAGCGGTAACGTCTCCAGATAGGGCGAGATAGGAGCCACCAGAAGAAGACAAGCCCTATCACGAAACAAATAATGTTTAATGCTGAAATTGGCGATCGGGAAGTACGAAGTGGTAGCTCTAGTAGTAAAGAGGTTGTTGTACCCGATGATTATAGGGAAGATTTTATCCGAACGACGCGCGATTATTGATCTTGACCACGGAGTGGTGAACTGAAGCCAGAGAATCGAGATGGACAGGGGAATGGGAGGGGAATTAGAAATATGTCGGGCGTGTTATCGGAGGAGGGATAGAAGAAAGATTGAAACAACAGGTTGACCAGATAGAAGTATTGGAAGCCCAGCAGAAAACTAGCTGTTGACCTACTGATAAAAAACAAAAGGGATTTGAAAATCGCGCACCGATCAAGGGATTGAATTGAACAACTTACAGATTAAATTCTTTAGGCAGCGAAACCCCCGATACCGGTAGTATTGAAGAAGAAGTGGAGAGTTGCTGGCATCCATGGTGAGCGACGGCATTATCAAAAAAAGCAAAGACGTCGTACACAAATCCCATTGTAATCGTAAGAAGAAGGGCGGAGGATTGCGATTATGCTTAGATGCTCGGCGGTTAAATGCCGTGACGCTCCCATTTAGGATGCACCCTGTCAGTGGAAGAAGCATTACAAAGATTTGGGGGGAGTATGATCTTTCTGAGTACAGATTTCAGTAAGGCTTATTGGCAAATGCAGGTTTCTGAAGAAGACCAGAAAAATACGGGGTTTCATTCGAGGGAATATAGCTTGTATTTTGTAGAGTACCGTTTGGGTACGGAATAGGGGGCGGCACTGATTCAGTGCATAGATCAAATATTACAGGGAAAAATGCAGAACCGAGTCACAACGTACGTGGATGATATTGTCCTGCAGGCAAGATCCATCGAGCAACACTTCAAGATTTGCAAGAACTGCCCAGATTCTACAAGAGAATAACCTGGTGTTAAATCTGAAGAAATCAACGTGGTTCACCAAGAAGATTGAATTCCTTGGTACGTCATATCAACCGAAGGGATAAGCATTAGACCAGAAACCGCTGAAGAAATCCGAAACTTACCGCCACCGAGAACGAAAGCGTGCGCGGGTTTATTGGCACATGCAATTATTACTCGAGATTCTGTCCAAAATTTGCGGACGTTATGTATCCGTTCTACCAACTGCAAAAAGGTCAAAAAAGGAAAAGGGATGACGCCACCAGGAGGCATTTGATAGAGTAAAAAAATGTTTATAAAGCTGTTGTATAGTTCCCAATTTTCAAAAGCATGTATCGTCCAAACTGACAGCACGACTTTGGAATTGGGGCGATGCTTTCTAGTTATCGATTTAAGAGAAAATCGTGTCTATTACAGCGAACCCCCAAGGACCTGAGTTACGATTTCGGCGACGGAAAAGGAAGCCAACGCATAGTGTGGGGAATTCAAATTTAAGCCGTATTTGAAGGACGACATTTCAAAGACGTACTGACCATCAAGCATTAACGTTTTTGAGTAGATGCCATTTACAACGATCGCTACATCGATGGGTTTTTAATATATATATATATATATTAATATATATATATATATATATATATATATTTAAAAAAATTGAAACGCAACCGTTTCCCCCCAAAGAAACGGCGAGACATCAAGCAAGAAACGGGAACGGTTGAAGAGGCGCCGCCAGCACGAAAACGGTTACGAGCGGCGAAGGGTGGTCGGTTGGCCCGAGCGTGAACGACGCCGGGGGAGTGAGTGTCTGGCTTCGCCGCCGGCGAGGAAGGACGTATCTGGGGCGTTGCGAGCGAAAAACAAATAGTATCGCGAACGAACGAGTGCAGAAAGATTAATTGACGGACAATTTGTGCTTGATAACCATCAAGTCGATCGGACATATGCCAAAGTGATAGCTGCTATCTGGGGTAAACAGATCAGGGAAAATTACGCCAGTGCGAGGCAACCCGAGAGTCCCGAGCGCCCCCGACGCTCGTAGAGGAAGAAGTAAACGGTAAAATTTTTTCGATCGATAAGATCAGAGACTAACAATGATTCTGGGTTATTGGGAAAAAAAAGGTAAAGACCACCATAGATATTGTATCATTAGTGATTTGTATAAAATTAATAAATAGTTCAGTTTATTTTGTTCACGGAACAGTGGTGTTTTATTAATAACCCGAGCCATTCACGAGAAAGAACACCTGTCCCTTACAAATAAATTTACTGAGAACAAGCCGGCCACCCGGGGTCACAATATATATAAATATATATATATATATATATATATATATATAAACATTTGTGAGATATTTAACTAATGTGCTATTTTGTACATGTATGGGTTGTATGCTATGTTTTTTCAGTGAAAATACTGTATAACCTATGGACGTCCATGCCGGGATAGACGTCCTATAGAGATATTTTCCACAAAGAATATAGAAAGGTACTGAATAAAAAGGATTTGAAAAGGTATGGAAAATACCTGTATTTTAGGTATTTTTACCGATATTCATCACTGTCGGTCCCTGGGCAAAAGTTTTTATCAAAATGCTTTGGACATATCCCAAGTCTACTTTCTGGTTATCGTCTAAAAAAATCCTCTTACTATTCTTAAATATAATATATGAAATCCTTCTTGTAACATAAAGATTATTAGTTTGGAAAGTACTAAAACAGCCATTAATGTGGGTTTTATTTTGTTTCAGGTAAGTCCACGGCGTGTTATAGAGAGTGGGTTTGTAAGTAATGAAAATTTATTCAACGGTTCTTTGTATAATATCAAATAGCATTGTGTTTCAAAATTTGTTTTATTTATTGAAGATAATGTTTCTTCTATTAATTGCACAATGCTTTCTTACCTACATGAAAATAAATGCTAACAAACCTAAGCAATGTGAAATACACCACATCTTTCTCAAAAATAAAATACAGCCACGTCATCTCAAAACTTTGTAGAGAATGTATTTTAAAGGAAAATGATAGAAAGGGGACGTAAGAAAAAGTCGCCACTCTCTCAACTAACAGTTTTTCCTCCTTTTTCGGATACCCCACAAAAATATGGATATTAGAAAAATTATTTGAAGTGAGGAAAAAAATCAGAAAGATTTATGAATCCCTTAAAAAATCGTCGTTAAAAATCTTTAAACGCGCATTATTTTGCATTATACAATATGCAAGGTTCAATAACGTTTTGATTGATATTCTTCTAAACTAAACCGGGTTTCGTGTAATTATGGTTGGAATAATGATGAGCATGATCTGATGTATATGGCTATTCGGGTATATATTATAGAATAGAAAATTTGCTTATATTGAGAGCGTAGGCGTAGCTCCCGGGTAGCCAGTTAATCGCGTTGCATATTGTTATGACATTGGTTAAAAATAGTTTTATTAGTTTTACAAAAACGTTTATTTCAGAATTATAAATGGAACTTTTTTTAGTTTTCATTTTTTCGTTATATGAAAGTTCTAGCGTTTTTTATGGGAAAACTATTGCTTCTTACAAAAACATTATTTTTCGCCGTATTTCCAAGTGTATTCAAAGTTCATTATTAAATGTTTCAATTTCTTTTAAATAAATATTTACAACAAAACAAATCGATAATTAGTCTCTTCATAATTAATGTCTTCAAACAGAAATGAAACATTATAGATGCCTCTGGAAAGCAGTAAAGCAGAAAACGCGATAAAAGTTTCATTTTGCTGCCAACTCTTTCAAAACCGTTTTAACATCATGTTTGTTTTTTGAGAAAGATAAATTATTATAATTTTATAATGAACGAATGAAGTAAATGAACGAATACTAATATAAACAACGGCAGTTAAATATTACTCCCTTCTAGGTGCCCTTTCACATAGTACGTATGCATTGAATAAACGAGTAACTTTAGAAAAACAAATATAATACAAATTTTCTACTAGGAATGCACAGAATATTTCGGTGTTAGCGTTTTGAAGTAGTTACTTGAATCTTGAGAAAGAAAGTTCTCAATTTAATTAATTCCTTCAATTTAGACATTAAATTAATGTACCTACAGGATCAACATTGATGAAGGCAATTGATCAAATTATAATTAAAAAACTACTACTCGATATGAAGTTGAAACAAAATATTTAGGGTACAGTGACCACGATGTACAAATTTTACCATTATAAGAATGCGATCACTGACACAATAAATAATACACGTACGACTAGATTGTTTACTAAAAGTAAAATTAAATTATTCATTGATTACTTGATGCAGAAGTCATGGGGAAACGGTTTACAAATCTGCTGATACAAACGACAAATATATTTCTTTTTTCAACTCTTTCATTTCATTTTTAAAACTTGTTTCTCTTCAAAACAAAAATTAAATATTTCAGGAAAAGCAATTCTTGGGTAACACAAGGGGTTAGGACATCTTGTAAAACAAGCGAATTCTTTCTTTCATTTCTAAACGTAGACGTATCTCAAGATTTCTTTTCTACTTTAAAAAAAAACAGAACATTGTTAGAAAAGTCATAAGGCAGACTAAAATCATAAGAAACGATCAGGGTATTTTGAACTCAAATAATAAAACAAAAGCAATGGAAAAATAATAAAAATACTACCAATCAACTAGAAACCCTAGAGAATGTTGTTTAAAAAATAACGATATAAATGTGAACGATCCGGCAACGGTTAGTCTCTTTAACAATACTTTTCGAGAATTGCTTCGATCTCACTAAGGGTCTTCAGGACAAAATTCAAAACAGAAGTTCACCCAGAATTTTAGACACAATGTTGTTCCGAAACTTCTTCCTATGAAATTCTCAAAATAATCGGTAAACTAAAAATAAATATTCGTCCAGTTTAGATGAATTGCGGGTTCTTGTTAAAGACTTGTGCGTATGCCATTATACACCCGTTAACTCATATTTAATGCATCTTATGCACTGAACGTTTCAGATATTTTCAAATTAGCTAAAACTAGCCGCTCTTCAAAAAGGCAACAAAATGAACTTCAAAATTATCGGCCCATTTCTTCTATCAGTCTTTAAAATATTAGAGAGACTTTTATACGAATGGAACCTTCTCACTAAACACGACGCGCTTTCAGATTGCCAACATGGATTTAGAAAATCAAAATCAACGGAAACAGCTATATTTTCTTTTCTAAAGATGTCGCCTCATCATTGATCAAACGAGGCACCTATTGGATTATTTTTAGATCTCTCAAAGCTTTTGAAGTCATTGATCATGACATTTCACTTTCCAAATTACCTTCATATAGAATTCGTGGTATTGCTCTAGATTGGTTATGTTCGTACTTAAACAACGATCTCAGAGATTTGAAATACCTTACTGGAATGATGGAACATTACGTAGCACCTTTCCGACTCTTTGCGTTGCATGTGGAGTTCCTCAAGGACGATTTTAGGCCTATTCTGTCTACTTTACGTAAACGATATGCCCGACGATTCGAAACGGAAGAAGTTCTCTTTGCGGATGATAAACATCCTTTGCAATAAAGAAACAGTAAATAGTACAATATCCGATGTTTCAAATTGGTTCCGAAATAACAAATTAATAGTAAACGAAAAGAAACGGTTGTAATGCATTTTCCATTTCAAATAAACAATTCTAAGGCCCCATTGAAAATGAACAGTGTACCATTGACTGACGTTAAGGCAACAAAATTTTTAGGTCTCTAATTCAGTCAAACCTTAAATGGAATGTCCATTTAAAATGAATTGAAACAAAATTAAGTTCATTATGCTACGCGTTCAGAATTCTTGCAAATTCAGTCAGCCTTCATACTGCTCGCTGTGTATACTTCGCGAACGTTCATTCGCCTGAGATATGGCATAATATTCTGGGAAATAATCTTATAGCTCCTAGACTTTTAGATTACAAAACGAATTGTACGAATAATAACCAAATCCCACCCACGTGATTCATGTCTTCTTCATTAATCTAGAATTCTACCATTACCGTGTCTTCTTATTTACGAATCAGTGGTTTTGTAAAATTGACTTGCTTAAGTGGCGGAATATATTTTCAGAAATGCCGAAGTCTATTACTATAACACTCGTTTCTGCTGCATAACTGTTTCTATACATTAGAGACTATACTGAGCATCAAGAAAAAGTAACATTAATTTTAACAATGATACAATGCATTATGTACCATTTGAACTGTATAAATGAGTATAAACAACCTGTAATAACTATTGTACTACAGCTTCCGGGTCAATGACCCCATCACGATCAGGTTTTTCGTCCAGTTTCCTGATCCATTGAGCAAATCAGATGGCCCTTGTTTTGCTTCTGGACATAAATGTAACTTCATTACCTGTGCACGTCTTCTAGAATTCAGTGGGAAATACAATTATTCAAATTATCGTTTCCATTTGTCCGGGAAAGTAAAAAAATAA
>CAXIVR010000061.1:0-31149 GCA_964035755.1 Teleogryllus oceanicus | reverse complement strand
AGGAAGGACAGGAAGGACGGGAAAGGGGACGGGGAAGGACGGAACGACAGGAAGGGCGGAAGGACGGAAGGGACGGAAGGACAAAGGAGGAAGGGACAGGGGAAGGACGGGGGGGGCGGAAGGGACGGGAAGGACGGGAAGGGACGGGAAAGGGGACGGAAGGACAGGAAGGGACGGGGAAGGACGGGAAGGAAAGGAAAGGGCGGAAGGACGGAAGGAGGGGAAGGACGGAAGGACGGAACACGGAAGGACGGGAAAGGGGGCAGGAAGGGAAAGGAAGGGACGGAAAGGGGACGGGAAGGGACAGGAAGGGGGAAGGGACGGAAGGACGGGAAAGGGGAGGGGAAGGGACGGAAGGACGGGAAAGGGGACAGGAAGGGACAGGAAGGACGGAAGGGACGGGAAAGGGGACGGAAGGGACGGGGAAGGGACGGGAAGGGGACGGGGGAAGGGACGGGAAAGGCGGGGAAGGGACAGGAAGGACAGGAAGGACAGGAAGGGACAGGAAGGACAGGAAGGGACGGAAAGGACAGGAAGGGACGGGAAAGGGGACGGAAGGGACGGGAAGGACAAGGGAGGAAGGACAGGAAGACGGAAGGACAGGAAGGACGGAAGGACAGGAAAGGGGAGGAAAACAGGAAGGGGAAGGAAAGGGAAGGGACAGGAAGGAAACAAAGGAAGGGACGGGAAGGACAGGAAGGGACAGGAAGGGACAGGAAGGGACAGGAAGGGACGGGAAAAGGGACGGAAGGGACAGGAAGGGCAGGGAAGGGACAGGAAGGACAGGAAGGGACAGGAAGGACAGGAAGAAGGAAGGACAGGAAGGGACGGAAGGCAGGAAGGGACAGGAAGGGACGGGAAAGGGGACAGGAAGGACGGGAAGGGGCAGGACGAAGGTCAGGGGGGACAGGAAGGACAGGAAGGACAGGAAAGGGGACAGGAAGGGACAGGAAGGACGGGAAAGGGGACAGGAGGACAGGAAGGACGGGAAAGGGCGACAGGAAGCGACGGAAGGGACGGAAGGACAGGAAGGACGGAAGCGAGGGGAAGCGGGGAAGGGGACGGGAAGGGACGGGAAGGGACAGGAAGGGACGAGAAGGGACAGGAAGGGACGGGAAGGAACAGAAAGGGAAGGGACGGAAAGGGACGGGAAGGGCAGGAAGGGCCCGGAAGGGACAGGAAGGGGACAGGAAGGGACAGGAAGCGACGGAAGGACAGGAAGGGACGGAAGGGACAGGAAGGGACAGGAAGCGACAGGGAAGCGACGGGAAAGGGGACGGGAAGGGACGGGAAGGGACGGGAAGGGACGGGAAGCGACGGGAAGCGACGGGAAGGGACGGGAAGGGACGGGAAGGGACGGGAAGGGACGGGAAGGGACAGAAGGACAGGAAGGACAGGAAGGGACAAGGAAGGGGACAGGAAGGGACGGGAAGGGACAGGAAGGGACGGGAAAGGGGGACGGGAAAGGGGACAGGAAGGGACGGGAAAGGGGACAGGGAAGGACAGGAAGGGACAGGAAGGGACGGAAGGACAGGAAGCGACGGAAGGGACAGGAAGGGACAGGAAAGGGACAGGAAGGGACAGGAAGGACAGGAAGGACAGGAAGGGACAGGAAGGACGGAAGGACGGGAAGGACAGGAAGGGACAGGAAGGGACGGAAGGACGGAAGGGACAGGGAAGGGACGGAAAGGGGACAGGAAGGACAGGAAGGGACAGGAAGGACAGGAAGGGACGGGAAAGGGGACAGGAAGGGAAGGAAGGGACAGGAAGGGACAGGAAGGGAAAAGGGAAGGGACAGGAAGGACAGGAAGGGACAGGAAGGACGGGAAGACAGAAGGGACAGGAAGGAAAAGAAGGAAGGACAGGAAGGGACAGGAAGGGACAGGAAGGGACAGGAAGGGACAGGAAGGGACGGGGAAGGGACAGGAGAAGGGACAGGAAGGGACAGGAAGGGACAGGAAGGGACAGGAAGGGACGGGAAGGGACAGGAAGAGGAAGGACAGGAAGGGACAGGAAGGGACGGGAAAGGGGACAGGGAAGGGGACAAGGAAGGAAGGGAGGACAGGGAAGGACAGGAAGGACAGGAAGGGGAAGGGAGGAAGGACAGGAAGGGACGGGGAAGGGACAGGAAGGGACGGAAGGGACAGGAAGGACAGGAAACGGGGAAAGGCGGAAACCAGGAAGGACAGGAAGGGACAGGAAGGGACAGGAAGGGACAGGAAGGGACAGGAAGGGACGGAAGGGACGGGGAAGGGGACAGGAAGCGACAGGAAGGGACGGAAGGGGACAGGAAGCGACGGGAAAGGGGACGGGAAAGGGGACGGGAAAGGGGACGGGAAAGGGGACAGGAAGGACAGGAAGGGACAGGAAGGGACAGGAAGGGACAGGAAGGACAGGAAGGGACAGGAAGGGACAGGAAGGGACGGGAAAGGGGACGGGAAAGGGGACAGGAAGGGACAGGGAAGGGACAGGAAGGACAGGAAAGGGGACAGGAAGGGACAGGAAGGGGACAGGAAGGGACGGGGGAAAGGGGCCCAATGGCACGGGATAGGCCAAACCAGGGCGGACACAGCAAGTGGGCGGACACGGGAATGGAACAGGACAGGTGCGGCGGTGCGGTACGGGCGTGGGCTGGCAGGACAAAGTGTGGCGGGACGTGGTGGGTGTGGCGGGGCGTGGCGGGCGTGGCAGGGCGTGGCAGGTCGAGATGGAGTGGGACAGGACGAAGCGGGCAGAAACTCAAAGGCGGGCCGGCGTGGGAGGGACAGGGGTGAAGCGGAATGAGACACGGCTGCGTGGGGCCCTTTCAAAGAGCCCGGTGCGTGAGCGTGGCGTGGGGCGGCGGGAGAGAGCTCACACGTGTATGATGATGAATACGAGGCGCCGTAAATGAGGCGTCGCCGCGCGGTTGCGTGGCGCAGGGCATGCGGGAACGCGACAGTACTGGACTAGCGGAGGGCAGGAGAAAGAAAAGAAAGCAGGAAGAGAGAGCGATGAGGTGAAGGTATAAGAGGATGGTTGTGAAACGGTCAAGCGAAAGTGGGAAGGAAGAAAAGACAGGAGAAGAGGAAAGAGGAGTGGGAGAGATAGGTGAGTGCGGAGATTATGAGGGCAAGAGATGGAAGGAAAGTGGTGAGAGGGGAGGATGGAGAGGAAGAGAAGGCACAAGAAAATGGAAATGTCTGTTTTGGGGATGCCAATTTTCTTCTGATTTTTTTATGTCCCATTTAAAATAGATAACCTGGAATATGTTGAAGTTGCCGTAGCAATACTAAATAAATATGCCGAAAATCTGTATACTTACATGCCATCATTATTGATAGGACATTGCATGTATCGGTCTTGCAAAACGTTTGCGCCCATAGATTATTTCTCGTGAAAATGTACAAATAAATCTAGAGTACCATGCGTATCCATGCTGTCGGAAAGAAAATACTAACCACTACTCTGCAAATGCTGTCTTGTCTCAACCGTTTCTTCGGAAAGGGAAAGATCTGCTACTCTTCAATTAGCCACATCGCAAAATAACAAATAATTTGAATACGTGTTTTTTCGTACAGGCCAATGTTACTGCAATAGATCTGTGAGACCCAAGCCCCGGCAATTTTATTTTCCTGAATTATTGAGAAGCTTTAATCGGCTTCTGATATTTCATGTATTCCTTCATTGTTTTTTTCTGAGATCATACGGGCCTTTTATTTTATTTGGCCTTTCGCTCAATCATTCCGTGAGCATGTTGAAACGCGATCGCTGCGATGCGCGATGTCTGTCATATACGTTCGGTGTAATGGCACCAGTGCATTGCGAGCTCCAAGTCCGAAAGGTTCGTATCATGGCATTATTTTCCGTCGTGTTTATGACAAGTGCTTATTCAGAAAATATAATAATTTGCCTTATCTACAAACGACTGTCTCAATTTCGCACCAAAGAAAGAAGATTTGCAGGAAACGAAAAAAATGGGAACTTTGCGAAATAGAAAGAAGACAAAGACTGTCTCAACAGTTTTGTGGAAAAATAATATATATTGTGACCGTACTTACCTCGGATTCCCGAATTAGGGATTCTGGTTGACCACGCTAGTACGTACTACATATTAACATTTTGAATGTAAGATTGAAAAGATAAGGAGAAGGGATCATTCTAGGGGGGCGCCTTTATTAGGAGAATGTTGGCTTTCGATTTGATACTTTCTCGTTCAATTTACGACGCACCAAGTTACATATTACAATTATTCGTTTATTCATAAAAAATGAATATGTTTAATAACTAGACGAATCTTCATGCATGCTGTTAATGTGATTAACATTATTAGCAATTAAACTGTTTGAAGTATCTAATCATCCTGGAGCTCTCACACTCTTATGCAATAATAGTATTCCAACGTTCTACATCCTTCATTTTCACATTCACAATTATTATTACCTAATATTAATCAATTACAATCTATCCCTTCCTCAGTACCCGGTTGTGATTGTTCATCATTATGTTCTTCCTCCCCCACTGTACACTCGGAATCTTATGATTACAATGATTCAGCCTGACTTTCACGAATATTACGAGCTTCGTTACTTATCTGAGGGTCCCATAGTCCTGTCGTGGGAAATGTAGCCGCCTCTTCTAAAGTCCTTGACTAGGTCGACCCACCCGCCCGCCGACTACGTGCTGGCCACGTGGTCGCCGTGCCGTTACTGCACCACGTGCTTTTACATCACTTAACAGTTTCATGCTTATTGATATTCGGAACGCACCGACTTTTAGTATTATATATTAATCCGATGCTCCGCGTATTCGTTTACTCGCATATTAACACTTCCACGCACTTTCACCCCTCGATGTATTCCTATTTCCTTCCCTCGCCTCACATACGCCTCACAGCCCCGTGCGCGCCATTCGTCATGTCTACTTGCACTGTACTGTTCTGCCTCTTCTAACACCGGCCGTGATTCGTTCGGAATCGTTCCCCTGAAGGATCGATCAGCGGTCTTTTCACACGCGCCAACATTGAATTGGTTCTCTCTGTTCTTTTCCTATGTAATGACCGAATGACTTAGGTCATTATATATATATATATATATATATATATATATATATATATATATATATAGCACAGCCTACCTACTACCTTCCACACGTGGTGAGGGCGTGATAGAAAGAATGCTCGTGAAATGAGCTTAAAATTCTCAGGAAGCAGGATCTTTTGGGTATGAGAAAGGTCTTGACACAATGAATCAGGAAAATACGTCACTAAAAAACAACAAAACAAGGCAAAACAAAAAAGTAATAGGCGTCACCTGGACTGCCTGAACACACATTCACCAACTACAATTTACAATTTGCACATTCCTCTTTCTGAATTTTCATCTACCAAATTATTTTACTCTTTTTACTCTCTAGTTTTTCTTGCAGTTTTAAAATGAATTGTATACTTTTTTTGGAATCCTGTTCACAATTGCTGCCTTGAGCTGCACTCACTATAATACTGAACTTTAAGCGAAAAACAATAAAACGTAATATACACGTTTCTTAAGTCTGACCTTTACATATCACAGAAAGCAATTACTTTTAACACAATACAATAAACTGACTTTTACAGATAACATCAACTGTACAACATGTGAAAATCATGAATTATTTGAGTAAATTGTACCAGGTATGGCCTCTTCGAATGAATTCAATAAACTGCAGTAAATGAACTTGAAAATGCCACTCACATCGTTCAGATACTTCTCCCACTTATTCTGGACTTTTCACCCACTTTAACACGAATTGTCGTGTATATTACGCCTATTCTCTTTCCCCAACTGGTCCCCGCATAAACGTTGCCAGTTCTTTTATCTCAACAGCTCGGCATCGCTCGCCTGTAGGTAACCTTGGGGATTTTCTGCCACTCGCCCGCGTTGCCACCGTCTTCGCTCGCTATCCCGACGTTACCAGTTTCCTCCATCGAACTCTGGACTCCGCCAAGCCTACAGTTTCCACACCTCTCTCCCGTTCTCCGGACTCGACGATTCTCGTTCCAGTCCAAATCTTTCTCACCTACGCTTCTCTCATCCTGAGTTCATTCTTCTTCTTCTGCCGCGCCTCGTCAAGTTTGTTCCTTTCAGCCTCAAAAAATTAATGTTGCTGAAGTTATGCTTTAAATGCTAGCCTCCCTTCCAGTTTGTGCGTGTGTGAGTCTCAGCGTACAATAGAGATGCTGGATTTAGTTAATGTCCTTCTGCGCAATTTTATAAATTTGTAATTACTTGAAGTCAAACAATCACTTTGCTTGCTTCTCAAATATTGTGAATGTTAATGCGAAGAATGTTCGTGCCTCCACCCTCAATTACATCACTTTCCTTGATAGCTTCTCAAGCTAACTTTTAACTGCCAAGTTAGAATAAACTCCTGTGCTATCTAGTTACAGTCGTCTTCAGAGCTCAGTCTAGTCGCCGTCGCTGCTGCAATCATGAGAGCTCCTCCGGGGCGCGCCGCGTACTATGGGACTCGCGCAGGGAAATGTTTGGAGGAGTGAATATTCTCTCCATATGACCTCCCGGAAAAACATAATTCGCTAGTTCGGGCGTCAGAGTTCGAAGGCTATGGATAGATGACGCGTTTGCAAGCCATCGTTCCAAAATGGGGCATCGCCACAAGCCCAAACGCCCACGCAGCGTCGGCGGGACGTGGAGAGCGAAGGTATAACAGAACGTCGGTTACTGATCGGAAAAGGCGCTACCTGTTAGTTGCGGCCTGAAGCGCGGCGGCGGTGCACTTCCGCAATATGGGCAGCGCAGTAGGGTTGTATCGCGACAACACTGCAACATTTAACCGGCGGAGCAGCGAGGAAATGACACACACACACGCAAAAAGTTGCAGCTATATCTGAGAGATACATTGTGGGCACTAGCGTTAGAGTACCCCTAGTGGGCACTCCTGAGTTAACAGCAAAGGGTATACATTTCAAACGTCCCACGCTCGAGGTTTATTTTTTCCTCAAAATCACCGGCTACCTTGCAGAGAGGAAAGAATTTCATTCCTCGCATGATGCGCTTTGAACTGCTTCGAACTGCTTTCAAATATCACCGTGAGAGCGCGCCACGGACGAGACACATAGACGTGCACAGCGCGGTGCATTATCGGCAAGTTCTCAGAAATCAACTTAAGACGCGACGTCCCCACATTGTTTGAAAATCAAAGAAGCCGAGCAATTGCGTGGCGACTCACCTCGCTCCCGTAAAAAGCAGATAATGCCGCGTGGCACCGAGTGCACTAAGAGTCAATATCATGGCGTGAGGTTGGTGTTGCGATTCGAGATCTGTGAAGCCGCAAGGCTGGCGCGTGAACGTAGTAGAACACATACACGAATTCCCAAAGAAAACGAGAAGGAAAACGATTTGCTTTTCGCCCAGACGGATAACATGACGACTTCAATCTAAATGATTCTTACGTCGAGGAATGCTAACAATCTGGATATATGCCGTTTTCAGAGACTTCCTCATGAAAAGACTGCACGTAAAGGCGATAAAGTTTCCTTGGCACAATCTCTTCAAAAAAGCTCTCCAAATATTTCGCAGCTTCAACAAAGGGCAACCGTTAATTCAACAGCAATCACCACAAACAACTCAGCCTCAGGAGTACCCCAATGAAGAGATGTAAGCTGCAACATCAAACAAAACGCCCCCTTCAATGCTTCCAAACAAAAGTAAACGAAAAAGAAGTGACAATGAAAAATCTATGCCACTATACAATGTTCAACTTCATCACGATTCGAAGAGTTTCAAAATCTTAATGACACTGATCTTAATACATCAGAACAAATTTTAAAAATTGCACCTATAATCAGGCACTATGTCAATACCAAATGTTTTTTGACATACAATCAGTCGCAAAGTGATTTTACTACCACATCAACACGTGTTCAACAAAAATATGTTAACTTCAATAGAAGCTTACTGTAATTTCAGACATAAATGTGTAAATAAGAGAAAACAACTTTATTCTTTCCGCGAACCTTCTATACATAATTTCAATGCTTTGCTGAAGGGCATTCTTACATGTTATTCGGAAGCTCCTTGCCGTAACAAATTGCCTCCCTTCCCAAACACTGTACCGTGGTCAGGTCCAACCTTCAAACCCAAATGACATGACGTTTCTCAACTCATAGTACAATAGTCACACAGTGATAACAGCAATAATTTCGCAAATTCAAACTACTGTACAGCCAAAGTTAGTACATTTCCCTAATGGAAAATAATAGTAACTCTAACGAACTGGAATACCAATGGAATTACATAAGAACTATCTATCATGCTATAATTTTTGCTACACCAACACAAAGTCGAAATTTCTTGCATAACAGAAACCCATTTGGTTCTAAAAAAAAATCAACTTTTCTGGTTATAAAAATAGATGTGGCAGGATTACAAATGTAGCATAGAGAAATAACTATTGCACTGAACTCGCACTCAAACTTGCCTCAAACCGAATCAAATATCAGCTGTCACTGCGCTCAGAACACTCCTAACTTAAAATCATTGAAGTTACTGTAACCATAGATAACGAAGACTATACAATAGCAGCTTCTAACCACCTAATAAACCTTTTCACTGAAAGAATATAAAGAAACATTTAATTACTACCGCAACGTCAGAGATGTCTCTCTGTGAGCAGTGAGAAACTAAAGCGCTAAGCAGGGGTTTGTGTTCCTTTATATTTGTGTTTCTCGAAAAATATAGCCAACAATAAATTATCCGTCTTGGTTGTTACTTTCTTGCATCGTAGTATAGAGAAAGTTATGTAGTGCTGCGGAAAATCTATTTCGAGATTTCAAAGGCAATACGCGTTTTGGGGTCCCCTGATACTCAAAAGTGGTTTCTTCAAAACGTCCGTTCGTCTGCCCTGTTCGTCTGAACACCACTAGCGCCTAAACCATTTCTAAAATTTTCAAAATGGATATTCCCCGATCGTTCAGGCTCCACTCAAGGTGTGATATTTTAAAAAACTTTCTTTAAAATTTGGGAGTACTTGAAGCTCCCGAACATTTAAAATTTTTTTAAAAACGGCACCATTTTTTAAAGAATAGTAAAATACACTATGAAGATGATATAGATCCGGTTTACACAGTTAACTCCAAATTTTTGAAAATTACGAAAGTTTGAATTTTCGGCGTCTTGCTACAAATACCAAATTGATGATTCAAAGCAGTTGTTCTCCGTATTCAGTTCTTTCATTAAGATCATCTCCATTTTTCAGGAGTTTTGGACAATATTGCTGCAGATGTGCAATATTCATGTCAATGAAAGTTTACTTTTAAAAATCACTTAATTTTCAATGCGCGCTCTCGTTACACAGCCATCTCAGTCATGTACAAACAATTGATTGATTGATGGATTTTTTCGTGTTTCTGGGCGCGTCAACTGCTTTGGTCATTAGTCCCGTTAGTGTAGTGCATGTTTTTTTCTCGAGAGATGGCGGCGATCTTCACCCGCTGGATGGCGAGATCCGGCGCCGACCTACGTCGGCTAGTGGGATTTCCCTAACCAGGACTATCCCACAGCGAGGCACCGCCCCAGCCGCGACAAGTTCCCAAAATCGACCGGGCTCCCGGAATATGTGATAGGGTGGTGCATTTTTTCCTTTAATTAATTTGCGGACTACTTCTAGACCAGTTCTTGAAATACAAACCGATTCTAAGCAATATTCAACGGCGCTGTATGCCATTGGGACCCACTTTTATTATATCCAACATAACTTCTGCATAGACTCTAATTTCATACTGGGCATGCTTGTCAGCTCAAGCTTGCATTCATGTGCAGGCATTCGCCTGGCGTTGATCGGAGAAACCACGGAAAACTACCGATCAGAGCAGCCGGCCGCTAGAATTCTCCTCCAGACAGCGACTGAATTCGACCTAGCTGAAAAGCTAGTGTCGAAAATCCTGCCGCCGTCAGGACTCGAACCTAGGACCTCCGGTCAGATGCGCTGCAGTGACGTCAGTTGATGCACTGAGCTACCGGTAACGGTGTACAAACGGTTTTTTTTTATTTGTATATTTACGATTTTACTTATTTATGCTAGTGCCATGATACGATCTGGCTACGCCGCTTCTCAGTATTTTGCAGCATGAAGCTTCTTTATTACGAAGACGTTTGTTACAATACTTAAATTCCAAAACCTAAAACCAAAACTCCAATGTTTCTCAGACCTCTGGCAACCGCCAACTGCGTCCGTTCGTTTGTTCGTTCCTGTGCAGTCGTTCCAACGGAACTGATCCAGTCGGCCTCTTGCTGTTGGTGAGGACACATCCATATCCGCCTCCAGCTCGCTCTTGTTATTTGCACCATCTTTTTTAACATGTACGTGTAACATTAGTTCAATATTCCACCTTCTAACGTGTTATTTATTTACAAATGTTCTCATGGAACTTATTCAGTCTGGCTGCTGCTCGTACGGACACATCCGTGTCGGCATGTGGCTCAATCATGTTGAAACCATAATTTTGATGTGTGTCCTACGAAAGTTCTACATTTCAAAGTGCTGCTCGTACCATGTCGTTTATTATGTGCGAGTGTGATGTTTCTTATTTCTAAATGTGTTATTTACAATGTTCTAACGGAACTATTTAGACTGACTCACTGTTGTACAGGACATATTCGTGTCTGACTGCTGCTCGCACCATTACTTTCATATTGGTGTTGTGTGTTGCCCCTGTGTCGTGCGAATGTCACGTGTCCACGCGTTACGACGCATCAGTTCACACTTCAGTGTAGGGTGACATCCCCTCGGTAAACGTGTCAAGTCTCTTCTGGAGATCCAGTAGCAAGCGTCCGTTTGGTGTACTTTGCTCATCACACGAAGTCGAGTATCAAATGCTCTTACTGCTTTTTTTTTCATTTATAGTATGGTGCAACTGATTTAAATTCGATTATGCATTTAGCATGTTCAGACAAACAGAAGTATCTATCGTTTTCATAGCTAATTGTAGTCTTGTTTAGATCCTTATTAACATTGTGACTGCCCTTCAATTGTAGAATTTTGTAATTTTTTACTTGATATTGATAATAATATGTTTAAAGAGTTCTGTAGTTCACAAATCTCCTCTACGATAGCTCCTCTCTGATGTCAGGAGTCATAATCAGATTATCAAAGGCGCTCACCCGCCTTATCAGGAAGTAGGTGACGGTCCTTCAACGCAAGCATTCACCTTGAGTTATCAAAGTGCAATTAGAGTGGAAAGGAAGTATTCTACCTACAATCCCTTCTCCCCGCACCAGCTTGCCTCTAATTAAAAATAACAAATAATATTTTCTCCAACGGTTCCAAAATTTTTCTTTAAACATGTTGCTAGTGCTAAACGTACTTTACATGATGACATAAACTCAATATTATTAATTGAATTAGTTCAAAGAATTGGTCACCCTGACCGATTCGAACCGGGCCTGCTGGTTTACCCCAGCTGCTCTAACCCCTAAGCTACCGAGACAATCAATTCAATTATTAATATACATTGTTACTCATAACATGGTCACAATTTGGATAGCTGTGCGTCTGCGGAACATATTTCTGAGCGTAAGTGCATCCAACAAGGTGACAGGCAAGGTGACCATTATACTCAATATTATTCTCATCATTTTTTTCAAAAATTACAAAAATGTATTTTTTTCTTGTCTCTCACGTCATTAATATTTTCATTAGCAGATTTGAACACATTTGCATTTACAGTACATTTCTTAAATTATGCCATTAATGTTTCTAGAAAAATTTAATAGTTTTCTGTGAAAATGAGCTAACATACTACATTTTCAAAACGTTCAATTGACATTTTCTCAATAGCAACTCCTAATTCTTTCTGTAAATCTTCCACGAATAGTGCTAATTTCTCTGTTTAAGATTACATATTGTTCATTTTGGGTCTTCTTTTGCTTTTTCAAAATTGCACAAATGGAATTTTCTTGAAATATCTCTCACGGCGTTAATATGCATATTTTCAGCAATTTGCACTGTTTCATTTGCGAGTGGAAGTGCTTAAATGACTTTCAATAATGGATTTCGAAAACTCAAAACTTGTCTTTAAAAAGCTTTAAATTTTGCATTTATACCAAGGCTAAAACACACTTTCTTAAAAACACCTCCAAAAATTTCAATGAAAATTTTCATTTAAGAAGAGACTTTATTTTCTTCAATATTATTAAGTAATATTTCGAACGCCTATCTGCGAAAATAAAAATACGTAAAATAAAGTAATTATTACACTACAATGATTCATATAGCGAAAATTATTTCATTACCTTTCCTTCTTGTCTTTTATTTAGAGTTCAAAACAGAGAAAACTGTATATGACGTGTTGAAGGGAGAAACGTAATTGAAAACTATTTCATGATGTAAATAATTCGAATATTTCCTCAACCTATAAAAGATGTTATAATAACAGAATGAATGAAATTATATAAATTTCAAGTGTGTCCTAGTCCATGTATCGAGTCATTCATATGTTATAATTTCTGTCAAACTCTTTCGATATTATTGTGCTCCTATCGCTTCACACTATAGCAGCTGAACCAGTTTGAGTTGCATTGTGCACAGTTTCTGTCATTACATTTATGGTGTAATATCATTGTAGTAACAGTAATGAGACGGATAAATACTCGCTTCTCTTTTCGTAAAACTCGTCGAACATTGAAATACTCTCCTACTACAAAACGGAGCACCCACCCGCGGATCACGTTTCGAAAAAAGAATCCGCAATGCACTAATTGGGAAACTCTGAGCGGCATTGTGCTGTCGTTGCGGTGAATGATATTGACACGTGTCAGCTGCGAGAAATTTCGAAGGTCGTAAAGTATGGAAGGAGAAAGGTATGCTGTTATAGGAACTGAAAATAAGGCATTGCCTTGTGTTCTGAAATATATTTTCTGTCTTCGATGAAGAAGTTAAAATCCCGTTATGTCGTTCTTTGACGCCAAAGATCTTTGATATTTACTGGTAGCACATCAGTTAGGTTTGAATAAGACCAATAGTGATGAATTCCAATTTTCAAATGTTGCCAATCACGTTCTGACGAACATTTGTAATCTATCGAAGTATAGAAGATGGGGAAAGGATTCTGGAGCCGAAGAAAACGTACGCATATTATCTTCCCCTTACACATAGTTGTTTTATTTTTGGCAATTAAATACTGTTTTGAAACTGCTTCCAACGCCTCTCAGTAATTAACAATTAATGGACACAAATCGTGTTTTGCGTTCACATATTAAAATTAAATGCACATATCGCTTTTTATATCTATATATTATTATCCATAAAAAATTCTTTACTTTAAATAATAATATTTATGGGGCTACAATTGACTAATTGCCAGATGGTAAACATAAGCCTACATATTTCAATACATCTACATTTACAATATAAAAACGATTCACGAAAAGATAAAAGAAATTACCGCTACTACTACGTCAAAATATTGTTCAATACAAGAGGTGCCTCTACATACCCATGCAAAACCAACCTCGACATTAATAATACTTTTAAAAAGGTACATAGACGTACGTACATTTCTTACTTACTACTCATAAAATTTACCATCCACCTGATTAATCATGTGCGCATATGCGTACATACGAGTATCACTCATTTTGGGAGTGTAAATCAGAAAATTTAATATAAATTCATAATTACTCAATACTCGTTTCATTAACAACGAATTCACTGGACACAATTTTACAATCACATCTATAAAAACATCTTGGACGCACTCGCTGACAAAACTAACAAATTAACAGTGAGAAAGATGAACTCACTACTGTGCTGCTATAAAAACAACGCCCACGCCCTTGTTTGTGGCCACTCAGAAGATTGAGAACTATTTCCTGAAATATTGACTGTGAAGCTTCAAGTTTTTTAACGCTTCGAAAGAACTTCCCACGGACACATCCCACAACTTTCCTTACAATTTCCTTTAGAATTTATTTTTGCGTCGAGATTCTTCCGAATTCAAACCCAATCAAAGGATCGTCAAAATCTAATTCAGTTTAGGTCCAACGAACATTTGAATAACAATTCACACGCCCTCCCCATTGTTACTTTGTCTCATTGTCATGCAATTTCTATTAAAGGCCCGGCGGCGAGGCACCTGCTGAGGGCGATGGGAGAGACGAGTTCGGAGAACCGAGATGCTGATAGGAGATGATCAGGCGCACTTTTCACCGCCGGAGAATATTGCACAGATTCATTTAAACGTCTTTCTCTTTTAATACAGAATTATTTTATTTAGGCCAAATAACAATAAAATCATCATGTGCATCTCAGAATGCGCTGTCTTCTTCAGCAATACACATTCTGCATTTCTCTTCCATTACACACAGTTGAAATATGTACAAATATAATAATAAGCTACGTTGGCTATCGCGAGTTTGCTCTGGTGTAATAAAACATTTCGTATCGGCAAACGAGCTACATATTTCTTTTGTCAGTATTGCTGAGATAACAACTAACCCTTACTCTCCTCGCGTCTAGCAAAATAACAACTCGAGATATCCTACAAAATAGTAAATTTACAAATATTGTAAAGTTCTAATCACGTGATCATCTCAATTTAATCTGAATTATTGTCGACCGTTGCACCGGGGCTCAGTGCATCCACTAATATAATTGCAGCGACTCTGACCGGGAGGTTCTAGGTTCGAGTTCCGATGGCGGCAAGATTTTCGATATTGGCTTTGCAGCTAGGTCAATTCATTCGCTGTCGGAGATATATAGCGCCCGGTTGATCTGATCGATAGTTTTCCGTGGTTTCCCCAATCAACACCAGGCGAATGCCGGAGCAGTACCCTAGAAAATGGGCCACAGACCGCGCAATTCTTTCCTTCCTCTTCTTGTCCTATCCTCTCCTTATACACACTTACCTTAACATGCACTACACTACCACAGATTCCGGGAGACCGGTCGGGAGCTGAACTTGTCCGCCTTGGCAGTGCCCGCTGGTGGAGAGCCCTGGTTAGAAACCCGCTAGCCGACGGTAGGTCGGCGCGGATCGCCATTCTTCAGGGAAAATCACCGCCATCTTCCGATTAAAAACATGCATTACACTCACGCACAGTCTAAGCTGTTGGAAGCGCCGGGAATCACTAACCAACCAACCAACAACCAATTGTTTGCTGTGCGGGGGAGTCGATTGCTGCGCGGGCGCAGGCACTTGAGCAGGACGCACGGGTCCCAAACTCGGCCTTGCAGGTGGGGAGGCTTTGTTGCATTGTTGCGGGAACTGTCGTAGTACCGTGAATAAGGAAAGCGAATTTAATTTCATTGAGGCCTGTTATCCTGATATCGTGAAAAGTACAGTCTTGGCTCTCGGAGCGGTAGAAGTCCGAAATTTTCAGTCTGATTATTTTACTTTTAAGAGAGATCGCGGAACTAGAGGCGGCGGAGTTTTCATTTGCGGGAAAACACATTAAATATCATGTCAAATTGGCTGACAATGTTTTGAAATAAGGAATTGAAATTTACTGTTGGAAATTCATCATTCACGCTAGTAAATCGAAATCTTAGGCGTGCTTAAGGAGCAGTACGACAAGTTTCTTAGAATAGGAGGATAGAAGAAATATGGCAAGGATTTAAAAACATTTTGAAAATTCCGTGCAGACATTTGTGCATGTTAATTGTTAAAAGAAACCCTGACACAGAATATTATAATGTAAAGATTAGACTATGACAGAAAAACAGAAAGACGTTTAGTAACAGGCAATCGCATGGCATTATTTGGGAAATTATTGAAAAGCGTTACAGAAAGAAAGTAAAATCGCGGAGGAACTCAATTGCAATATATCCTGATGCTGATGACAATAATTCGTCAAATTTTTGAGTATGTTCTTAGAAGGAAGGAAACAAGACGAAATACCAGTTGTTCGTATTAATAAATTGCCCAAATTTCTGACTGACATAGAAAACCAAACGCTTTTAATGCATTGCTTCAGTTGTTAAACAGAAAACTAACAGTACACAGATACCAACGTTATCAGGTAGAAATCTATTTCATATCGACATAAGTACTCTGGAAAGAATAAAATTAATGAAAAGCGGAAATGCAAAAGCCCTGATTCTATTTCCACGGACATCAATAAATTAGGTGGAAACCTAATCACCGTATCTAATTAAATTATTTAATGTTTCTATGAATAACGCTTGCGTATTGGAAGATAGGAAGTTAGTACTCATTGTACCTGTTTTTAAAGACGGCGATAAAACAAGTACTTAGTAAGTATAGACCGAGACGTTGTAGGCAAACTCACGGAACAACTAATTACTAACTACATCCGGAAAGAATGGAGGGCAAGGAAGGTTTCGGAACGGTTTCTCTTGCGAATGTCAGCGTGTCTCACTTCTGCAGGACTTAGTCGACGAAATCGATGAAGGTGGAAGGAAGACGCAATAGTAATTGATTTTGCCAAAGATTTTCGTGTTGTTTCCACACGATCGTCCTGTAAATAAATTAATAGATTCGTACAGACACTAACGGTACTATAGCACTAGGCTTGATAAACGAACTATTACGTGATAGGAGGGAGAAGGTTCGAAACGGAAGATATCTATGAACCTCGGAGGGGGTTGCATCAGGGGTTCCATGAGAAGCGACATTGGACGTCTCATGTTTCTCGCCTTCGTGAATGTCTTGTCAAAATTTAGCTTCAAATGCAAGACTCTTTGCTGATAACCGCACCATCTATCGAGTTATCAAATCAGAGGAGGACGTGGATATTGTGCGAGACAGCCAAATTACATTCCGGGGCAAAATAATCGGGATGGAAATAATTTTTCGGAGTAAATCCATCACGTTTGGTAGGGTCGACGTTATGGTGAAGCTATGAACAAATTGAACAAAAGTATCATACCTACAATCACATTTGCAATTCTTTAGGAATACAATTAGACAATAAATTGAGGTGGTAAAATCAAGTAAATTTCATTGTGGGGAAAGCCTGGAGATGTCTACATTTCGTTATCGGATCTTAAAGAAGAGTACAGTGCGAGGTAAATAATTATCTTATATGTCACTAGTGTGACCCATATTATAATATGACGCGTAATTTTGGATCCGTATAGAATATCGCAGCAAAGTAATGTAGAAAAGTTCCCGCTAAGAGCATCGAAATATACTTTTAGAGGTTCAAAAATAGAGTTGTATGTGAGTCACTGAAAAGAGACGGATTAAGTTGCGACTTTATGCTATGTACAAATCTTGCACAAGCTATCCTGCTTGGAAAGAAATCCACGGTCAAGGAAAACCTACATACTCCGGTAGAGCTGAATCACGTGCATCAAAATTAAGACAAGAATGCAGAAAATGGACGTCGTAAATTTTCATTTACAAACTGAACTTATTAGAACTGGAACAGTTTGCTGCGACAATCTTAGAACCGTTTTCTCAAAGCTTGAGCAAGTTTAAAAATAAATTAGATATCCAGCGAATTATATTTTAGGTAAATGTATCAATGTTAAGTTTCTACTGTTACATTAATAGTATTTCCTAGTTGTTTAATTGTTATTATTATCGTTATCATTTATTATTTTATTATTATTATTATTATTATTATTTATGTTGTGCAGTACAATGAAGTGTTGTGTTATGAAGTGGAGGGAAAGGAATGCTGAAGAAATGCATGACAGTTAAATGTTATACAGTGCAATGCAGTGCAGTGAAGTGGAGTAAGGCTAGCGTGGTAATATTTGTACTATCGATTATTATTTATTGTTTTTTTAATTAACTACTTTTTGTAACTTATTGTTAGTGGATGAAATCTTATGATTAAAGTTAAAGTATGTACCAAGTTACTATACTTAACTGCAGATTTCAATAAATCAATCCAATCTAATGATTCACTTTTTCGTCAAAACGTTGTGTGTTGTATGGAGGAAAAGTACAGTACTAAGCTGCTCTTGTTTTCTGGACTTCAGAATACTATAACGTGTGTTGTGAACTAGCTTACTGAACCTATTCTGTTCTATTAAATGGGTGTGGAATGTAACCTCAACATTTAAATATCATTTTACGACCTAACATTTTGAGACACATTAAAATATTCTAACAATGTCAAAAGAATTTAGTATCCCGCAGCGTAAAATTACGTGATGTGACACAACATAGGAACCAATGACCAGTCGTCTTTAAATAGTCTTTCCTCATTTCTCAGTCCCATCCGATCAGGTTTTGTCAGTTTCACTGATCCGTTAAACAAATGCTGAGATGACTCCTTGTTTTGCTTCTGAACATAAATATAGCTTCCGAATGCGCACATTTTCTTGAGCTCCTTCTGCTTGTAGTTGCACGAGTAGAGCTGGCGAGTGCTACTATTTTGTTAGCAATGCAAACATATCAAATCTACAGTTTGTAGACCTGTGCAATAAGTTTGCTATAAATGAGAAGCAAAATGTCGTTTCAAATGTTGCTTCTCTCGCACCTTTGATTTTGTCATTATTGTTATATTGCGCATCGCCATTTCTTACCACCTACACTTTCTCTCCGAGGCCCCATCATATTCCATTGTGGAGATCTAGATTAACGTCTGTCATTATGGTGATCGGCTATTCGACTGTATGCCTTGAAAGGCAAAAGGTTGATTAACCCTTCAATTATGAATTACGGGGTGATACATTATGAAGAAGGTGAAGGACAATTACAAATACGACCATGCCTACGCAGGACTGGAAGTTTCAGCCTCTTGGCGCAGACGACGGCGATTGTCAGTTTAATTCAGAAAATGTAACGGATAAGATTTGAATCAGTAAGAACAGCGTTGCTGCAGAATGGCACACACTTTTTCGTAGGAATTTCTTCTAATTTTCTTGGTGTGGGCTAGTGTGATCTTATTTCGTTCTGTCGCAAGCTGCTATTTATCGTCGCCCAAAGTACATTGTTTTGATATGTTCTCAATAGCAGAACCGAAATATACATTCAAGAATATTAAAGAAGAGTAAAACCTCGTCCTAAATATAAATTTTCATTGAAAAATGTTATTTGATGGATAAATCAGTCTTTGATTTTATAGTTTTGGAAGACATGAACAAATTTCAAACGTTTGCTATTTTCGAAAATTCAGAGTTAAATCAATTGAAATCCTGACCTATGCTACTATTATAAGTGTATTTCTCTATTCTTAGAAGAACTTTAAAGAAAAAAATTGAGTCATTCTTCAGAAAATTTGAAAATTTCGGGGATCGTGAAGTACCCGAATTTTAAAGAATGTATTTCAAAATTCCAAAACTTTAACTAGAGCCAGATCAACGGGATTCTTCAATTTGGAAAAGACCGTATGGATGATTTAGACGCTATATACTACGTATATGACTCGTATATACGAGATACAAAATCTGCTTGTATCAGAAATTGATTATGATGGCTAAGCCATCAAAGCTACTCTTAAATTATAAAATATATTTGGCAATGATAACGCCTTATATTATTTCAATTACTAGACATAAATATAGTTTCACTATCCCTTCACGTTTTCTTGGGCAAAGTGGGAAATATAATCATTCAATGAATCGTACAGTTTCTCTGACAATTGGTCGAGTTTTCCACGTAGAATGAGGAGTGATATTATCCAAAATATTTATCAATTATACTTTAGAAATAGTTTTTATTACATGGGAAGAATGAATGAAGAAAGAACGAAAGAACGAAAGAAAGAAAGAAAGAAAGAAAGAAAGAAAGAAAGAAAGAAAGAAAGGACGAAAGAAAGAAAGAAAGAAAGGAATATTTGTATTATCCTGAAGTAGATTAGTATGTGGGGAAAACACTTTTGAATGTCATCCTTCATTCATCACGAGTAATTTTATCGCTGTAGGTTACACCAGTAACAAGCAATTATAAAATTTAAGGAACATACGAATCGAAATTTCGAAAATAAAATAAACTGTCGACATTTGTTGGCTACAATCACTAACCTGTAATATCACACATTTAAAAATTAAGCAAATTATGAAATTGGAAATTGTGTTTTCCGTTATCATAACAAAAAAAGGAAAAGCAAACTCGGAAATGTAGTCGCAGTTTACTTGCACCAATCATTCAACACATCAACAAACACTCGAACGACTAAAGTAGAAGAATGCAAAGAGCGCAAGGCGATGGTTGTGTCCGTAAGGCGGCGTCACCCAGTGTTTCGGCGCTCGACCGCGTTTCCGGAGCAGCCTCTTTGGATGCAAGGGCCGGCGCCATTCGGTGGCGGCGTCGCGCAGGTGACGGTGGGCAGGGGCGGGGGGGGGGCGGGGCGCGTGGCTGCTCAATATTTGACCGCCACTTTATGAGCAGCGCCCGCGTATTTCCGCGGCAAGAGAGTAATGAACGGGGGGGCGTCCGGCGCTGCAAATCTTCCGTTTATGAGGGCCATTCCGCGCGGGGCGACAGCGCGGCAGAGAGTCGCGTGCGCGGTGGGGCGATGCGGTCGCCGGAAAGACGGGCCACCCCAGCCCCGCCCCGAGATCTCCCCCCAAAATGTTGGCGGCCGCGCTCACCCCGTCTGCTGTCAGGCGCACCTCGTATTCCGCTTCACCTCCTCCTGGAACGGCGCTCCGCATTCCCCCTTTGCTCTTCGCCAACCTCCCGCTCCAGTTCTCCTTCCTTTCTGTGTTGCAAAGGCTTCACGTTACATCCTCTAGCGGGGCCACAACAAAAAAAATTAATCATTCAATTCAAATACTTTGTTTTAATGGTAAATAAATATGCGTACATCTCAACATGTTCATATCTCAACAAATATCAATTGTCTCCATGTCAATTGTTTAAACAACATAACATTACCCATATCATTTGATTCATATAAACACACGTTCTTTTAACACTTTAAACACTGTAGTAGTTAGTGGAAAGCTGGAAAACCAGTAGAAATTAATCCAGAACATACATTTAAAAAAGTAATAAAAACCTGAAGAAATCCTCTAACTTTACCATTAAAGACAATAAAATATGGAATTTTAGAGGAAGTCATATAAACCTGAAATGTTATATCTTTCTCGTTATTTTTGTTCTTGCAACTTTTCCATGGCTCATTTAATCGACACTTTCTTGATTAGAAATGATGATATAACCAAATAAATATTTCTTTTTCTGATCCCATTGAACCTCAGCTTTCTTAAAGTTCAGTAAAATGTTGCCTTCATGCATAGAGCGCTTTAAATTATCTTTAGATGTTCCATAGGCTCCAACAACATGGAAAGTCTGTGTGGTATCTTGTTGCGAAATCGAAGCGTATTCCCACAAAAGCAGAAAAACGACGCGTTCTATTAAAACAAAACTTTCAGTATAGACCCATTTAGGGCCTACGAATGGAAAAATTACCCGTAACCCTGGGAACTAATAGGCCACACCAGCACTTACTTTATCGTATTATTTCTATTTTCTTTTTTTAGAAAATTCAGTGAGCAGAAAATCATATTAGCACCATTTATTACACCCTATCAATGGAAACATTTTATCTTGTTTTACAATTTAAAAAATCCATTAATGTTAAGCAGAAATTATGCAAAAACACTGTTTTTTTAAATAGTTCATGATTTCCATATTTTAGAACGGGTTTCATTGAAAGAAAAAATCTCTATCATTCATATTGTACTGTTGCAATGTTTTTGTTGCATTTTCGAATATACAGAGAATTCGCAAAGAATGGAACCAGCCTTGTCACATCATCTACCTACCCGACATTTCAAGAAACAAAAAGAGAGAGAGAGAGAGAGAAACAAAATGTGACCAAACTGAGAGAGATAAAGAGAGGATAATGACACAAGCAGACAGACAGACGTTTTGCTGACAATAAATTTTCTGTACTAAGAACTCACAAAACATGGATTCTGACTACACAATGTGTTAGAGGAAGTAATTTAATACATTTAGGAACAAGATTATACCATTTTTGCGTTAAGAGAACCCGGAAATAAGAGTTCTATCGAAAATAGCCTTTTACGGCGCACGATAACAATAGTTTCTCTTCTTAATGAGAAAGGCGGCGGCGATGGTGTAGCGGTTTGCGTATCGGACTGTATCCAAGTTTGTATTGCGATTTTAAAATCCACGGCTTCGATCGGGTTTGAGCCCGCCCGGCTAAAAATCCTTCGTACGCATTCCTTCGAAGGGGAAGTAAAGCCGACTGTCCCATGTTAGTACATTTACTGCGTGTAAAAGATCCTGAAACCTAAATTATGCCTGTGAGCTAAATTCAAATCGCCTGTTTCGTCGCCGTAACACCTTCTTCCTCCCATGATTGGTGAAAGGAGTGTAACGACATTCGCGTTCTCAGACGGAAGAGCAGTCCTCATAGCCTGAGTCTGGCCACAATATATAAACAAATCTTCAATTCAAAAGTCCATGAAGTGAAATGTATTTTCTGTGGAGTTGCAGGAAGAAACGTTCGAGAGCGATGAAGCAAAATTTTCCACGTCACGGTTTGTGCAGTGGCATTGTTATGCAAACTAACTCTACGAACCTACCTCAGACTGTAAGAACATATCTTGAGACTTGTGAAGGAAATCTCTTCAGGCTTTCCATTAAATTCATTCTTCCCGTCAGAGGCTGTGCTTAGTGGAAAAGTGAAGGACAATTTGAAAAAAATCGAGCCATACTTTCTTCTTGGTTCAAAATTTCCGTCCTCTATCGCACGTTTGTATCCCAAGCTTATTTATGTGCTTCAAAAAGATTAAAATAAGTTATAATTTTGATAGAAATATTTGCAACAATTGACGAACTCGAAAGCAGCAGTGGCTGCAGCAACGACGATGGCGATGGTGGCGCGGTGATGATGACGATGCGGGAGGAGACGGACACTACGGCGATGCGGGACGGAAGAGTGGACACCGTAAATGTTCACGTGAGAAAAGGCTACACAAGGCTGTTGCAGGTGAACTGTCGCAGTATAAAAATAAAGAAATCAATTTTGGAATTTAGTAGATGTGGATCCTTTAGAAGTAAGGAACTAAATCTTGGCTAATCGGAAGAGATAGCTAACTCTGAAGTTTTCGTCCGAATTACAGATAGTTTAGGAGATAGAAATACTAGAGGTGGGGAATATTTTTTGTGTTAAGGATGCAATAGATATAAGGAGAAATGGGTCAGTAAAGAATTTGAGATAATGGGGGTAGAAATAAGTGATTCAGGGAATGTATTAGAAATTATTGCTTGCTATAGGCCACCGAATGAAAATTACGCGATTTTGGAAGCCATTTCTGAAAAAATAGAAAACGCCAATAGTCATCCTATAGTTTGCTGGTGACTTGAATACTCCAGACGCAAATTGGAAAGGCGCCGTGAGCGAAGGAAAGAACAGTTAGTGAACAGACTCGTCTGGGAAGGGGATTAAGCGCAGGTAGTAGAAACCACGCGGCAGGAAGCGCTTCTAGATGTTTTCTTAATTAGGCCTGGAGAGCTTTTCTTATCTTGCGACGTCGTTGATAGCATAAGCGACCACAAAGCGGTGTTAGTAGACTTAGACAAAAGTATTTTACAGAAAAGAATTCCTAACGGAACCAAAATATGGCAGTTCAAGAAGGCTAATACAGAGGGGCTTCAACACTATCTAAGAGAACAGTACGATTGTTTTCTGAGAATAGAGGGCATGGAGGAAATTTGGAACTATTTTAAGAGCATTCTAGGTAAGACATTGCAAACGTTTGTGCCATACAAATCTTAAAAGTAATTCAGGCCCAGAATATTACAATGCAAAAATTCGACGTCTGAAGAGGAAAACTCGAAAGGCTTTCAATAACAGAAATCTTAGTGAAAATCATAAGATACATTATCGTAATTGTTCAATAGAATTAGAGCAGGGAAAGAAAATTGCGTAGAAGACATGTTTAAAGCATATTCTCGACAGGGAGGGAAATAATTGGTGGGAGTTTTACAAATATGTTCGCAAAAGAAGAGGAAATAAAGAAGAAATCCCTATCGTTAAAGATACATTTTCAGATGATTGTGATGATTATTAGGGTACTTACAGATGATCGGGAAAAAGCTAACGCTTTAATGTCTACTTCAGTTCCGTCAGTGCCAAATCAGTTTAATATAGACGTAAACACATTGCGAAAACGAATTAAAGCTATGAAAAATGGAAAATCGCGGGTTCCAGATGCCATTTCAACTGACATAATTAAACTCGGTGGATATTACCGTATCTAACAAGATTATTTCATGTTTCGATCAACAATTCAAGCGTCCCCGATGACTGGAAGCTAGCTACCGTTGTTCCGATTTTCAAGGGTGGTGAAAGAACTGTATTAGCCAATTATAGACCAGTAAGTCTCACGTCAGTTGTATAAAGCTAATAGAGCACTTCATAACTAGCTATATTAGAATGGGAAAGAAAGAATGGCTATTTCAGGGACAGCTATGGTTTTAGGAACGGTTTCTCTTGCGAGAGTCAGGTAGTATCATTGTTTCAGGATATAGCTGATGAAGTTGATAATAGTGGGAGGGTGGACGCCCTGATAATAGATTTAGCGAAGGCATTTGATGTTGTTCCACACGATAAACTGGTTCATAAATTAATGCAATCAGTATTGACCAGAGTTGTGGCGTCGATTGATGCGAGATAGGAAACAAAAGTTCGAGTTGGACAAAATTTCCGACTCAAGCAAAGTAACTTCAGGGATCCCTCACGGAAGCGTTTTGGACCTCTCCTGTTTCTCGCGTTTGAGAATGACCTGCCAGACAATTTATATTCAAAGGTACGCTATTTGCCGATGACTGTAAATATATCGAGTTATTCAATCAAATGTAGACGAGGATATTTTGCAGGGTAATCTAGACAGATTACATTTTTGGGCAGAAAAATGACATGACAATAAATAGTTCGAAAAGCAAAACCATCACGTTTGGTAGGGCGCAAATATAATGAAACTCAATACCGTTTAGGCAACGAAAACATTCCAAGAGTCGTGTGTTGTAAGTACCTGGGGATAATTTTGTGTTTGTTAAAATTGAGCTGGTAAAATCAGGTAAACTGTGTCGTAGGAGTAAACTGTGTCCGAGGAATAGGAAGAATGTAGAATGGGAGTCTCTAGAAATTAGGAGAGTTGAGGCAAGACTTTGTGCCCTGTACAAAGCGTATACCAGTTGTCCAGCTTGGAAAGATGTCTACATCCAATAGGGTAAACCTTCGTACTTTAGTAGGGGATCAAGCACAAAAAATTCAGTTTAGGCCACAGAAAACAGATGTTGGAAAATTTTCATTTACAAATAGAACAATAACGGACTGGAATAAATTACCTGCAGACAGCCTTGAAATCTTTCTCTAAGTGTTCAAAGATTTTAAAATAAATTAAGTAATGGTATTTGTAAACTTTATTAATTTAGTAAGTTGGATTATTATATCAGTTATTATTTGATTCTTATTGACATTTTATTGCTATTATTATGTTAATTACTATTAAATGTGTTCCTGTACTAAATATATAAATATATTCAAAGTAGTTTTGTATTGAGTGTGGTGACGTGTTGTGCAGGGTACTGCAGTATAGAAGTAGAAAGAAAGTGAATTTCAAATGTTGTGAAGTGAAGTGAAGTGAAAGTGAAGTGAAGTGTCTGTAGTCTTGTACTTAATAGTTTAAAATAACTGCAGGTCAACCATAAATGTAGTTAATGCTATCATATTATATTATTATTATATTATTATTATTATTATTATTATTATTATTATTATTTTACTATGTCTTTAAATAATTTAAAGTTCATTATTAAGTATTTTAAGTTAATATTTGTAATAGTAAATTGTAGTGTTCTGCCACCACGTTGTATACCTGCAGAGAACCTACCTGCAGAATAATAAATATCTATCTATCCAAACAATAATTGAAATGCATTGCACTGTACTACAAAACTTATTTCGTTTCGTGCAGAAACCCTGCTGGCCAACGCGTATGAAATTGTATACATCGGAGGTGAATATTACTATAAGTTTGAAAACATGCAAGACAAATGCGCTTCCTAAGCAGTTTACGTTGGTTACGATTCCACTTGGACTTCGTATGTAAACTAATGAAGTTTTCCTTATCCTAAAACTTCGCAGAAAGCGAACATAATAGTTTCTATAGCAAGCGATTCATATAGTACTTGGAACATGTGACGACACGGGTGTCACGCGCGTACACGATACCTGCCCGCAACCATCGAGACTCAAGAACACGATGCCTTTGCTTGGAACCAGCGAACACTCCAGTTGCTAGATAATCGTAAAATCCATATAGTAATACGACGTGTAAGGAGTAAAAATTGCCTGAAGCAGACAGTGAAAATTTAAAAAGGCAGTTGCAAAGTAATGCCACAATCATTAATCTGACGACTGAAGAAGGTAGGTTCTTGCTGTGAAGCGCTTTGCGCAAAAGCTACACGAATCCCGCCCTGCCGCAACTACCCGCTGACCTGACCGCGAGCAGCACCTGAACTCCACTGCCTGAATGCTGACAGACTGCTCACCAGGCCCGAAAAGGAGGAGGAGTTTATTATTTTTTTATTTATTTTACGTAAAAACAGTTAAAAAATGCGTATGACGTGCTATGGGAAAAGTGAATTGTGTGAAATTTTCAAATTCTGTGATCCCTACACTAAGTCATATACTACTTAAATTTTGAATTTTGAAAGGAGAAAAAACAAACAAAAGCTCCATGTAGTAAAATCTATTTTCAAGGATAAATAAGCAATAAATTTTGAATTTTGAAAGGGAGAAAAAAACAAAAAAACTCCCATGTAATAAATCTATTTTCAAAGATAAATAAGCAATAAATTTTGAATTTGAAAGGGCGGAAAAAAACTCCCAGAGTTGAAGAACACGGCGGTCGCTAGAGCGCAGTGGCGCTGACGTTGCCAACTGGACTGGCAAAGAACAAAATACTTTTGTCAGACTTGATACGCCCTTGTGTGTGTGTGTCCATGCGTGTGTGTTTTTTTAATTGCCATAGTATGCAGTAATACCATGGATTACAAGTTCTTTCTCAGGAGTTCCAAACAATTTTTAATGTTTCTGCTACATAACTGAAGATTAACTCGAATGCTGATGCGTTTTTATTAACTACATTACGTTGTCATAAAACGTTTAGTCAATTCGTTCCGTAAAGAAACGAAATATGACAACTGAAGCCGGCGGCGCTAGCCGAATTCGATTACTAGCTCCGAATTCACGAAGGTTAAGCGAATTCGAGACTCGCGGGTTCCTGGTTGGGTGACCGGCCAGGAACCCCGGGATCTAACAGCGTCGAGCCCCTGGCCGAAGGGATAAAAGGCACTGACTGACTGCGACGTGACGAGACTTGACAAATATAGTAATTATTCAGTGTAATAATTACAAAGTAACGGAGGATTACTCCAGAAATAAAGCACATTAACGGAGGATTACTCCAGTGCGAATGAACAGCACTCAACGCCTTGCAACCGCGGGTTTGGGAGACGCGTTGCGTCAAGGTGTAGATGCAACAAATAAAAATAAATAAATAAAAATATTGGGTAGTTATAAGTTGTAGAAAGACAATTCAGTCAGACGGTTTTCAACCTGGCTGTTTAAACCCAGTGTTCTGATGTGCCCCGTCTTACGAAATGCTAATTGCTAGTCACCTAACAAGTCGTGAATGTTTCTGTTTTGTGAGAAACACCAGGCTATTTTGAATAAATGTCGAAAGGCGAAAAAACTCTAGATGAGGATAGTTTTCAAAGGGTTGAATTTTCATAGAGCCTAGCGAAAATTATTTCTTGGACATGAGAACAAATCTATTCAAGTAGTCAGTCTTCTTTTTACGCAGTAGGCCGTACCAGAATCTCTTTTGTACAGAACTGTGCTTTCTCTAACCAGGTCAAATTTTATTGAGTAGTATTACTCTTTGTAGAGTTACTTTGTTCATATTTCAGAATCCGTTGAAAGAGAGAAATTTTCATATTTATTATTACTTGCGACTACTGTTGAATAAATTTCAAAATTTCTGTACAAACTTCTTTGTTTTCGTGTTTCCAAAATTTCAAATCGGACCTACAAAATCTATAGGCCCATGAATGTTCATGGATTCTTGTAAGACAGATAATATATTTACATATTTGAAGAATTAGTCCTTGTTTTTCAATAAGGCTCAATTAACGTCTTTGTTTAATTTAGTTTTCAATAAGTTAAAGTTACCAATCCCACACTTCCCTGAAAATATGATTGAAGCTACGCATCTATTCGAGGATTTTTGTCTCATAAGTCTCTGTATTCCACCTGTTAACAATAAATGTGGGAAAAGGGGAAATTCTAGACAATATTTTGCATGGATTTTAGGTATCCATTGAATTATTAATCCTATATGTATTCCAAAATTTGCCCAGAATTTAACTCTTCAACCTGTCGTCAGATGGTCCATGAATACGTAGCAAAAGAACGCGCTCAAGCTGCTTTAATATATGCATTCGAAACTCGGCGGCCGATTCCGGAAATGATTTCCAATGCCGTGGAATTGGAGCCGAGTCCCAGTTCCACAGTCGGAGCGCCCAGTTTCCATTGGTGTGCGACTCAAGATTCTTTAAAATATGCGGCCGCACCGTAACTGCATCTCCACCTCTTCTTGGATTGCTGCGCGGCCTCTCTCTGCTCGTTGACCGCTACTGGGGCATTGACCTTGACCGAGTCGCGCGCCCAGGATCCACGAAGAACCGCGGTCGCCCGCCTTCGCCGGCCCGCCCTGCCCTCGCCCGCCCCGCCCCGCCCCTCCGCCCGCATGCCGAGCGCGCGGCCGCTGCGGTCACCGTGGCCGATAAAGAAGCTAATGAATGACCGCCCTGACGCCGCCGCTGCTCCATTAGGCAAGGGGCACTTACGTGGGCCGATCACGACGCCTCCTGGGGCCAGGCGCGCGCGCGCGATGAGATGGACCAGGCGGCGGAGGGCGGTCGAGGGCGGGAACGACTGACGAGAGCATGATGGCAGAGAAGGAGAGGGCGAGCGGGAGGAAGGAAGAGAGAGGGAGAGAGCGAGGGGAGGGAGAGGGATGGGAGGGATGAAGAGTGGCGGGAGGGAGGAAGGGAGGGAGAGAGGGAAGTGAGAGGCGCAGGGCAAGGGAAAAACACAATGAAACGAGACGCAAAGGAGAGAACAGAGGAAAAGGGGTGAGAGTTACAGAATGGGAATAGGGGAGAATATTAAACATCATATTACATAGAAATTGTGCAGGTAATATTTTCTAATTTATTTTACAGAGTTTCGATTACATATGAAATTACGGGATACATCCTAATTTTGATTGTTTCAGAAGTGGTATCTCTTGCATGCATATTAGATAGTACGTTTACTCTAACGAGTTAATAAGGCAGACTTTATTTAGAACTTTGCTTGCTGATGATACATGCAGGGTCGATCGAAGCTCAGTTCTACGCTATAGGTCAGGAATAGTAAAGAAGCAATGAAATTAGTAGGAAACTATGCGATACCATTCAACAATTTCTACGCAAGCACTAAAAAATTAACGAAAAAAAAGTCTTATTTGGTATCATTTGAATTTTCATCACTACACTTCTGATTCAAATTTTACGGATAGTTTTCAATGAATAATTTATGAGAAACGTATGCTGAGAATCGACCAACCACAGGTTGATTATTGTGCAATAGAGTGAAAAATCCTTAAAGTAATCAGCTAAATTAAAATATTTTATCGTTCAATGCTTCTGTTGGGAAAAGTTTGTTGATATTCAATAGGATATTCTTTTTTCCCTTTAAAAAATAATGACTGAACCAGTATATTATCTATATTTTCAAAACTTCTTTGTAACATTTTCAATGTAAAAGAATGCCAAATTTAATTCCGTACAATTTATTTATTTTTCAATAACAAGTTATGTCAACATATATGTTTTGACGGAAAATTAGTTCTTAATGATTTTGTCCAATGTATTTCCCTTCATATTCTTAAACGCTCCTTAAACCCAGTTCCCAGCACTAGAACCAATGAATTAACACTGCAACGTGAACAGCGACAATGTATGAAGATGAAACATCGCTCAATTTACGGAGTGCCATGTAAAATACTCGGCGACAAGAAACCGCGTCTGAGGACGGACCCCATAGCTCTTGAGTCCCCGCAAGCCCTAAAGTACACACAATTGAATCCTCTTTCATTGCCGCAGCTTTAGCACAACAGGAAGAAAGATACAGGGTCTCGGCATGAGGCGGGACGGGGCCAGAGGAGGCAAAGACGCTGCGTGGGCTGAGCGGGGTGGCGGGTGCGGGGTCGGACTGACTGGGACCGGGAAGGGTGGGAGGGCGGCGGATTACGCCGGCAACGCAGTGGTGGATGCTCCTATCTAAGCGGACACATACAACCACATATCATTGAATGATCACGCCTATCGCCATCCACATTTGGGACACAAATCCCTGCCATTGTATGGGCGCATGAGGTCAATACATGAGCAGACAATTGGTTAAGCAGACTAGGCACGTGCTTAAACCCCCTCTGGAAGGTGCCCCCAATATATTTGAACAAATTATTATATTAGTACCAACTTCATATATTTAAATTTTCATTTGTACATTATTTTTCATTATTAATGTAGTAATACTTTATTATAATAGTAGTCATAATAGTTAATAAACACAGGCCGGCCTTCGTGGTGCAGGGGTTGCCGCAGCCATCGCCTGCACGGAGGATACTGCAGGTACGAGTCCTGCGTAGGCATGGATTTATTTGTGATTCTCCCTTCATGCCTCATTATCATCCTATCACTATTCTAGCACCTATCATCACACACCTATCTTAGCTCAAAGCTCAAACAACCTTGTTTGAACAATGGGTACAGACGCAAATGCTGAGCATCATAGGGAGAAAAGACACATTAATCTCTCTAGGTTAGTATATGGCCGATATTCACATAAAAAAATTAATGATAATAATAATAATAATAATAAATAATTTTTATGTTAGTACTTAATTTTTGTTGTAAATTTGTTTGTATTTTCATTCTATTACAAATCTGTCAAAAAATGTGCAAAGTTATATTTCAAAACCGTGGTAATTTCCATCAAATGTGTTTGAAGGTTTTGATTTGCTTTAATGTAAAATACGTAGTTTCAAAATATTGCATTGACACTCTTCGATTCGCAACTTGACATTTGATGTCCATGCAGTTAAAAATACAAAATATTCTTTCTTGAACGGCGCAAATAAACATGCCTGATGTCC
>CAXIVR010000060.1:0-21615 GCA_964035755.1 Teleogryllus oceanicus | reverse complement strand
TGTTTTTGGGTCCATCACATCTAAATTTAAAAAATTTCGCTCTATTCCCAACACATGCTCAAGGTTTCTTCCATTGTTCAGCACTGTATTGTCAAACCTTCTCTGCAAACATTTCCTTTTCTTTTAAGGATGCCCCAATAGTTTCTGCTGTCTCGCCTTTATAAATCCCCAAACAAGTTCTATTGGATATAGATCTGGATGGTACGGTGGAAGACTGAGAGGAATGTGGCCATGTTCAATGATTATTTGATCAACGACCTATCTTTTCAGTGGATATACTTTGAATTATTTGTAATATTTGTTTTTATGAATAACGGGCTACTTTTAAAAAGAAACTGTCACTGCTCACTAGTCACGTAAACAGGGACTGGAGACCGAAAACCCAAGACACGGCATATTTTCTGTTGACGTTTGGACAACCCCTACTGTAGAAACACGAAAGCTGCCTTCGTCTGATCCTTCTCACTCATCAGTTTGTTATCACCAAACTCGCAGTTTTGGGAATTACCGCGCGACCCACGAAGAAAGAGTGAGGCTATGTTGTGAAAAAGAGCGCAGGAGGTGAAATATTAGGAGCTTTGGAGGGTGGGCGACGTTCGGGCATGCGTTGGAAGTTTTTTGAGAGTGGTAGAGCAATAATTTAGGATCACAAATACAGTTCATTACAACATAAATGTGAAAACCGCAAGACTGAAACGCACGTTCAAATATTTATTTTTTACTCCAAATAATCAAGCTAATAAAATTCAACAGAAAAATTCAAATGAAAATAGAATGATAGTTGAGAAAGGGAATGTATGTACGTGGAATTGGCTCAACAATTGTTAACATTTCCTTGAAACAAAACCAATTTTTGTTGTGTATTTTGAGTTCTGATATACTATAGGCGATGGGAGAAGAAATTAATCTCAACGTTTCGTAAGCTTTTGGTTTCGAAGCAAATTCGAAACTATCAACTATTCCAAATGATATGGCAATTCCTCATAGAATTCTGACATCCATGTGTTAGTTCTGAATCTGATTGCTAAGACACCTGAAGCTGCGTATCTTGTAAATAAAAAAAATAGAATAGTTACCTTTTATTTTCCTGGTATTATCAGAATGCTTACTGTAACAATTAACATTCTAACGCCAATTGTTATCCAACGTTTCACAATTGTAGCGAATTAAATACTTGTTCGCACAAAATGTAATAATTTGTGAGGACTGAAATACTATTATACGATCTCCCCTTTTGTATTGTTTTATTCATATATATTTATTTAGAATTATTATTTATTAAGTCATCAATTAGTCAAGAAGAAAGTACTGGTTTTAGTGTCATCAATTATAACAACAAAACGCTGAATGATCTGTGATAGCCCATCTTTCAGACGAAAATATTCAACTGTCAAAAATTTTACCATTATTTTAGCAGGTCTCTGTTAAGTAGATACCAAGTACGTATAATCCTGCGTTGTTTTTTCCGTATTTTTTAATCATTTTTATTAACTATTAAATTTACTATTAAATTATTGATCTGATAAAACATTAAGCGACACCTGAACCACACGCACAATCCATTAAATGAACAGAATATCCTAATAAGTCATTTGTGCCCACTACAATGTTTTATTGAGTTGATCAATATTAGTATATGCATTGTTAAGTAATCGCTATTCTTGCATCTGTCATTCTTCTTTATTAACATTTTGAAATATGCCACAAAATCAAATTAAAGTTCATAAAATTTGGATGAATTGTGAGTTTGTATAATGTCGTAATTCTGAAAAAAACTCATAATCTGGGGTGTACCATCAACGCCACAAAAGTGCAGAATAATAACGGTCGATCAATGTGAATTATAATTTCCTTTGTTATTATATAAAGAAAATGCTTTACTTTTACTTGAATTATGTACAGATTTTGAAACTGGAAAGAAAAATTGTTTTCATCTAGTTACGATAAACATAATTATATAATTTAAATAAACAAATATATAAATAAATCTTTTTTCCGAATTTAAGATATTAATATTAAGATTAAGGACTATTCTCGACTGCAATTTTGCCTTCTACAGTTTCTTCTCATGAAATTTTACTGTCCCTACTATTTAGATGAGCTCCCAAGTTACTAGCTCTGTAGCTCACACGCACATTATAAAAATTCTTTCCTCTCACTACAGTAGAAACATCGTGTTCCGAGACGCTTGTGATAGCATTGCATACCCAAGAGAAACTTGGAGACGTCTACGTTTTGCCACTGTAAATTGTTTGTTCTGCCCTCGCATTATTTTGTTGATTACCTCCATTCTAAAAGTCGTATCTGAACGTGGCGTGATCACATTTCGTGAAAACGTGCCTTGACATTTGAACTTTCACACTGCCGCTCATATGATATGGGATGTAGAATATTTAAAAATTTCCCCTCCCAAATTATTACGTAAATTACTTTTTTTAATATAAATTTTGGGAAAATTTTAAAATACATATATTTTCTGAAAAGGGAATTCGTTTTTGCAATATCAACGAACCAATTGTTTCTCGTTTGTTTTCCATATCAAGATTTCGATAATGCAATCGATTTGATACCTTGTTCTCGATCTGATATTTAAATTACTCTCATTACTGAAAGCCTTTCAATAGTAATTAAGCGTAATTGTAGCAGATTAGTGCCCTGTTATTTCGTTTCGTAAGTATTTTGATATAAAATTCGTTTATATATTTTTATTACATGATTTCCAGATCGTTGTTTCTAACTCTAATTTTTTAAAATTCGTAAATATTACATGCAAAACATTTCTTCTGTTCTTTGTGTTATGTTACTGCAATTGCACATACTATTATTATTAAGTCTTTTAATTGTTACAAATACAATGTTAGAATTGTTTCATCTACGATGGGACTTTTGTTTTAGAAATTTTCACATGGTTCACAACCCTGGATCTGGAATATGGAACGTCTACTCACGAATACTAACAATACTCACTTCTAAGGCAGAATGGTTTCACGAACCAATCCAATAGTTTAATCGATCCCGTTTCACCTAAAAGAGTTCTAAAACCTAAAAGGGACACCCCCGCTGTCCGATCATCAGCCCTATATGCAGTTTGCGGGAGACATGCTCTTATTTTTGCTAATAAACAGAATTAACCAATTATCAGAAGCGACCCTCATAGAAGTAAATATCTATTCACATCAAACAGTGCCTTTTAAATGCTACAAAAAGTAAGAACACCTATCTGTGGGTAAATAGTAATTTTAAGCCTGTTTATCACACCTTTTGGTCTCTTATGCAGCATCCTGTACGATACTCTTGGTTTATCATCGCACCGTATTCACAGCTTTTATCTCGTGACTTTCCCCCTTGTCGGCGACCTGCAGACAGGACCACAATAGATCTGCGATGTCAAAACTTAGGCGCAGAATGTTTGCATAGTATGGGCGTTCTAATAACCACTCGACGCCTTCGTGGTCCACTCCTGAAGCGTAAACCGGGCTTAGCTAACGACGTTACAAAGGTAATCTGATCACGTGCTCGGCGTATCAGCGCCTCGGAGGAGCTGCCGCCCTCTGCGCTTCTTACCCACCCTGGCCGCACCGCGTGCCTCCGGGCGGCGTTCTTCGCTCCACTCTCGCGACAGCCCCGCTCCGGGCCTTCCCGCCTTTGTCTCGCGTCCTCCCCCTTCGGCCCTGATCCTGCTCCACCACCATCGTCCAGAATCGTGGGAAAGTGCCTACCGCTCCGTGCCTTCCCCTTCGCTATCGGCCTCCGCCCCCCCTTCTGCCCTCATCCTGCTCCACCATGCATCGTCCACAATCGCCGAGCAGTGCCCCTCCGCTCCGTCCTTCCGCCTTCGCTCTCGGCCTCCTGACTGTGCTGCCCCTGATCTCACTCCACCTAACACCGTCAGACCGCCGAGCAGTGCCCCCCCCGCCTTCGCTCTCGGTCGATTCTCACCGTCCTGCCTAATCCCACTCCAACCATAACCTTTTCAGACCCGCTGAGCAGTCCCTTTTCCCCGCTCCGTGCCTCGCGCTTTCGCTCTCGGCCTCCCTCCTGTCATGCCACTGAACCCCTCCACCCGTCCCACCAATCCATTCTGTACCACCTCCCCCTCCCCCAACCCACCTCCTCTTCCGTCCTGCCCGCCACCAGGCACCACCCAAACCCCGCTCTGGTCTCCACGCTCGTCTTTACCCCATGACCATTATCCAGTCCTGGCTCCCCCGGGCCCTCTCTGTTTCGCATATCACGCAACATATTTCCCGCTATCACGCCTTCATCTTCGGTCCGTCCGCACCACCGCTCCGCGCCACCCTGCACCGACTCGCCCACCCCCCACGTCAGGGGCCTCTCCCTCCAGCTCGCACCCTGTCCGCTCTTTCCGGGCCCCCTCTCCGGCCCTCCTTCAGTCACATTCCCTCTAGCCCCCCCCTCGCAGCTTTTTTCGCACCTCGTACATGTCGCACCCCGTCCACCTCCCCTTGCCATTGTGCCTCCCCGCCTCCGCCCTTCACCACTCCGGCACCCCCCTCCGCCCCGTTCCACCCTGCATCGATTATAACGTCCCTTCCCCGCCCCTCCCTGCCCCGGGAAAGTCCAGCTCTGTCCTACACGCTATCGCTTCCGCCCACAACGCTCCGCCCTCGGGCCCTGCCCTTGACTCGACCCCCTTCACTGTCCCCTTCGCTCTGCATTCTTCCCTCCCGCGCCCCCTTTTCCTTATGTGCAGCCACTCGAGCACTTCGACTGTGCGGAACGACAGCCTCCTGCTCCAACGACGTCTCAATAAACCCTGGCGCTAGCTGCGGGAAAAGTCTCAAGCGAAGGTCTCATTAAGCGGGCAGCAAAAACTGCCAACTGGCACACTTCAATTTTTTGTTTACGTATGAATTTATCACTTCATCCATTTCACAATACTGGGTTCGCAAAACTAGTTAAATTATAAACGAAAATGGAATAAAGATTTGTCATTGTTCGAGAAAAAATATTAATATCAGAACTTGCATTGTTGAACAACGTACGAAAGTCACTGTTGGATTAACAAAATTTTGGAAACTTATCTTGCTGTTTTTTTACATCAGGATGAAAAAATGTAGTAATACAGTAATAATACAATTACAAAACTCCTTATGAAAAAGTAAATGAGTCGTAGACGGCGAAAACAAAGCAGTTAAACAATAAGATTACCTAACAAACGATTTTACAAAATGTTTACAATACTATAAAGCACAAGCAATAACTTCAATTATTAGATATTTGTGGTTAAATATAACAATGTTTGTTGTTGTTCAATGTATAGTCTTGTTAAATTAATCTCTGGTTTGTAGGTACTCAAACACGAATATCCCTGTAATTATTTATTAATTATTTTAAAAGGTTTTTAAAAAACGTTTCGCGGGTTGTTATTTACCGCTTGATAAGGTGTAATAAAAATAAAAACAGTTTATTTAATTAAACACGATTCAGATGTGCACATAAAGTAAAATTAAATGACAACTCGGAAAACGGTGCACTGTACCGAGAATCTAAAGCGGATCAATTGCCTCACGCCTGTATTTGTCACTTTAAAAACACCCCAGTGACGATTAAATTTAAAGGCTAGCGCGAAACTATTCGATTTTTTAAATTTCATTTTCAATAGAAAATAATAAACGAAGAGAATTATTAAAAGGGATTGTACTAAAATTGCTCTCTTCATTGGTGGATAAGAGCTCTAAGAGTACGACCATCACTCCTTAAATTTTCAAATAATTGTCAAAAATTTCGATCATGTCGACGAAAATCATACGAAATCCCTCATTGAAGGAATTACGTTCTCTAAATTTAAAATAAAAATGATATATTTAAATTAAAAAAAGCGTTTTAGTGCTATTCTATGACTAGAAATTTAAGGTCAAAACAAATTATTATTCAGTAATAAATATTCTCACATATAAATTGATATAAGGAATACGATATAAATTGTTACAATTAAAATATATCATAGCTAATTTTAGAAGAAACACGTAGTTCACTGAACATATCCGTATTCTTTATTCGATATTTCATTTATTTAATTTTACGTCAAAACTGTTCAAAAATGTGTGGCATGTTGGGAAAAATGTATTTTGTACGTTTTCTAAATTTTCGGATCCCTACCGTAAAACATATAGAAATTGATTTCTCAATACAGAAAAAAAAGGGGTTTTTGGGGAAAAACTATTAGCAAAATATTTGTTCCAATGTAAAAAAATCCCAAATTTGACAAATCCCGCTGTTAATTTGATTCTTATCTTTCATCCTGTCCTTCGTGAAGGAATCACAGCATTTGCTCAAGCGATCAGGGAAAAAAGGACGTAAAACCTGATCGAGTTGGAAAGGGCATTGACCATTATTAGAAAGAACGAATCACAAATAAAAATAATAATAGTGTTGTATGTCATAATATAAAGCAAAGTTTAAAATTAATGTCTATGTAATTATTTCGTTTGCTCAGATAAATAAATATTTCAGAAAATATACAATACACTAGAGACATTTTGTGTCTGCAGTAAGTTTCTTACTCCTGTGTTATCAGTTCGAAACTGCCTCCCTCGTAATTTCCGTTCAGGAAATGAAATTTCGAATAATCAATACAGTATGCGGCTGACTTCGTGCAATGAATTAGCGTGATCACTCTTGATATTGTTAGTCAACTGCACTGAAAATATACATGTATCCTTGGGAGTAGTAGTATTTTAGGTTCAGTAGTATATTCTTGAATATACAAAGGGAGTAACATTACAAGAGTGCACGATGAACTCTGAATTTTCTAACATACTCAAAAGTAGAACCCAGCTTCTGCCGTGAGAAACCTCTGACGGCGGACAACAAACGTCCATAAAAAATTCCATTTCACATCACTCTTGGGCCGTGACCAAAGAAAGCGATTTGAAAAGTAAATTTATAATTTCAAAAACCCAAAAGAGTTAACGAAATTTTGCGTCTATGGTAAGCTATTTTAACTCCCCAAAAATATTTTCAAAATACAACTTAAAAGTGGAAAATCAGTTATATGAATATATTTTGCTAAAATCAGGATCGAAAAACACATTTCAAACCAAATGGGAAGTGGGTAAGATGATGAGCAATATTACAGGTGAGATGAGAAGTTCAAATCTTTATTTGATCCGATCCCATTACTAGCTTGTTTGTTTGTATGTTGGTTGTTTTTCTAATATAGATTTTACAATCAATTTTGCGTACGTTTGAAAAATACGTTTTGGGGACCCGATCCCAAAAAGCGTTTTTTCTAAATCCGTCAGTCTGTCTGAACACTATTAGCGCCTAAACCATCTGTACGATCATTTGCAAATTTAAGAATCCTGAAGCGTTGCAGTTTTGGGAAATATTGAAAAAACTTTTTTTTAAACTTGGGGCCCTTAAAGCCCCTCGGACTTTTCCCAATTTTTTAAAAACTGCTCCACATTTTCTGTTTAAATTTCTTGTAAGAATGGAGTAAACTACACTTATAAAAGGTGGCTTGGTTGAGTTTTAAAGGTTAACTCTGAATGTTTCAAAACGTTCAAATTTTAAATTTTTCCCGGGTTTTCCAACAACGACAAAATTGAAGACAAGTTTTTTTTCCCAAATGAAATTTGTTGTCTGTAAATATTTTTTCAGAACCATCATGTAGATTTTTTTGACAATTTTAGTAGTTTTCGTGCAACAATGCAATTTTAAAAAATAACAGAATATTCTACAAAAAGCTAAATTTTTGGTAGGGTTAGTGCCAAACAAATCCTACACGATGACATAATCTCCATATTGTCTATTTTTCTTCAAAAATTACAAAAATAAACTTTTTGATTGTCACTCACGTCAGTAATATTTACTTTGGGAGACGATTTCTTCACTTTATTGTACTTGTGAGTACATTGCTCTAAATAATTTTATATAAAGTTTACCGCCAATTCAAAAGTTTTCTGTTAAAATTCTGAATTTTCAGAAACGCTTAAAAGCCATTTTTTAAAAACTGGCACTAAAGATTTTCTTCAAACTTTTCCCAAAGGACATTGATAAAGCATGGGGTAAAGTTAATTTTATTTTTGTTTTTCAAAAATTACACAATGTATTTTTGAAATATCTCTCACCCGTTAATATACATTTCCATCAATTTGTATACATTATTGCATTTTAAGTTATCAAGTGTCTTTCAAGCTGGGAGAATCTTCATTTTGGTATCATTTGTTTTGTTGTTTTCTTCCTACTGATATTCCTCTTTCCAGTACAAGACAGGTGTCCAAGTTTAGGTGAATGATAGGGATTATTTTGATGAAACGGTTATGAATAGTGAGTGGATAGGACAGGTTATTGGATGAAAGGATATCTGATATATTCGAGTTTATGCTTTGGGATGCATTTCGGTTTGTCATTTAGTTAAACACATCTATCAGTGGGTTCCGTAATTTGTGGTTGATGTCTGCCCTCAGGCTAACATGTAGTGGGAATTACAGAACGTGACGGGATGTTTATTCCCGATGTACTCTGGTGCGTGAATGAGGGGAGGGAAGAAAGAAAAAAGCTTTCTGGCGGTTGGTTTGTTGGTGAAGTTTAATTTCGATGTTGTCAAATCAAGGACAGGGGTGAGAATGTGTGATGTTATGGAAAGTTCTTATATTGGTTATAGTTATTCGCAAAATTATAAGTGATGGTCAGGGAATGAAGGAGATGATACGGTTTTCAAATTTGGCTGTTTAGTTAAGACTACGTTGGTATATTGAGGTTCAGGAGGAATTGTTGTACGAAGGTTGGGTCTATGGCATCTATTTGAGAGAATGCGAAACACTGGAGGAAATGGATATGACCATAAAGGACAATATGAACGAAATGCCTGAATATTGAACGACACATCAAAATTATATTCTCAAATTTATTAAATTATTTGAAATAAAGTACTGGTTTCATGTTCAAACACATTTTAGCATACGCGAGTTCAAAACATTTTAAAGCATTACAACCCTTAAAAACGATTAGGCAGATGCTCAATATCGCGTGCCACATCGGTTCGCACGTGCCCGCACACGCACGCACACACACACCCACACACACGTCGTCCGCGTTGCTGATCACTGTTTGTTATTCGTCCTCGCAGAAACCCCCTGCTCATCTCGCGACTGTCTCGTAGGGAAAGGGTTATTATTTCAAAATGTTCCCCCAATTTCCCCTGCGACATTATCAGGTTTTATTGAAAGGGTAGCGGCTATCTTGGTGTATGAGCGCTGTTGAAACGCGTTTCATTCATTTGGCATGGCGCAGTCAGACAATTGATTTCACATTGTTCTCTGTGCTAATGAGACATTCACGACCATCAGTTATTGTGAACACATATTAGTTCAGAATTTTTCATGCGCGAAATTAAAATTGTGTGTTCCGATAATATTGTCTTAGAAAAAAGTAATTGCCATGACATCTTCCCAAATAACGTATGTGAAGATTGGAAGGATAAATGTATCGAAGATCGTTTTTTCGTGGTGTGAGGAGTGGGTAGTGAGCATTGGTTATTCTATTTCCCTTTTGTGGATGTTAGTTAAACGATAGGGGCGTAGAAATCGTTGGAAATAACATATTTTACGTGAGGTTCATAAAAATGGGTGCCTACAGGGGGGAATTTGGTATGAAAGGCTTGCGAGATTGTGAAGGTTTATTAACTAGAGTATTCTGTGTTCAGAGGGTTGAAGGTGAAGGGGAAAACAAAGGGGAAGTTGAAGGTGGTTCAGAGTTTGAAGGCTTTGGATTCTGTTACAATAGTGGAAGGATGCTAGCAAACTAAAATAATCAGTAAAGAAAGTTACGAAAGGGAGATCGTAGACTGCTAGCAGGAATTACCTATTTGCTTTCAAGAAGACAGAATAGATTAATGTATAACTTAACATGTAATGCGACAATTTGATTTAATGAATGATATTTCATGTTTCCATTGTCATATACTGACCATCAGTAGTAAGTATAGTGCATGTTTTTATCATGAGAAGTGGCTATGATCTTCTCGCTCTGGATGGTGAGGTCGGTGCCGACGTATCGCCGACTCCGGAATTTTCCCCAACAAGACATCTTCACCTGTGGGCCGGCACCCGCTCGGTCATCCTCTGCTCCCGACATGTGTGGTAGTATAGTGCATGTGTGAGTGTACGTAAGAGGGTAAACAGGAAGAGGAAAAAAGATTACGGTCCCTGGCCCATTTTTTTGGGTCTTCTCGACATTCGCCTGGTGTTGATCGAAAAAAAACGGAAAATTACCGATCAGAGCAGCTGGCGTTAGAATTCTCCTCCAGGCAGAGACCTAATTAACCTATCTGTATAGTGAATTGTCGAAATCTTCCGCCGTCGGAAATCAAATCTTGGGGACTTCGCAGGGAAATCCCAAAAGGGATCAGTTGATGCCCCGAACCGTTAAAAATTTTTAAAAATTTGTTAACAAAATGTTATAAAATTATACACGTTTATTAACTTTAAATGAATATCAAAAGATTTTCGCCGCTTCTGTAATATTTTTCGCCCCTTTTTAACTTACATTTAAAAAAAAAATCCCGGGCTATTATTCTCCTCCCTCTTGCATGCAAAAAAAAATTTTCGTTTGTCTTTTAGAGTTACGAAAATTTGTACCCCGCCTTAGTGTTTCCTAATTTCGCCAACCGTTAAACTCCCTGCTTTAAGAGAAAAAACGCAACATCTATTAAATTAGGCCAGCAACGCGACTTAAAGACGGGGTGGCGGAAACCTGTTCCGTCATCCCGGTTTCCGCGTGCGGGGGGGCGGGGGAGCTTTCATCGCCCCCTTTCCCCCAACCCTCCCCCCCGATCGTCGCCAAAGAGTTATTTCCCGCACAAAGTCGTCGTTGGAAGCAGCAAGAACTCCCCAGGCGTCTGCAAACAGCCTCCCGCCCCGCCGTCTTCAATGTGCCCATCTCGCGTTCTCCGGGCAAAAAAGTAAAATGACCCAAAAAATTTTTTATATAGGATAAGTTGGCCCCGAAAATATCTTTGATCCTAAACACTTAATTTTACAGGAGAGCAAATATAACGTTTAAATGAATCAATTCGGGGATTAATGATATTCAAAAAAGGTGATTTAAAACAAAACTATTTTCGAATAGGGTTGAATATCAATAATGTTACTTATAGCATTAGTTTTAAGTCTTTTTTCCCCTCTGTAATTTTTTTACTTATAAAAACATTCAGGGGGGTAAAAGATATATTTTCATCACGGTCACTTTAATTTTTTAATACGTCGATATTAACAGTTCCAGATATTTTTGTGTGTTGATCTCTTCATTTTTAAAACCCAAAAAACAACAAAAAAATTTTTAAAAATAATAATAATTTTTTTAAACAACCATTAGGTGCATACATTAGTATCAGCCAAAAAAATATGAACCCAAACCAAAAAAAAATCAAAAAGGGGAAAATAAAAAAATCGGGAATTCAGATACAAACAAAGTTTGAACATAGAATGGGAGATCTTACCGTCGTTAAAAAAGCGTTCGAATAAAGGGCATGTCCCCTAGTAGTTTCCCAGAATGTTTCAAGGAGACGAAATGCGATGAAATATCGGAAACCAGATGACTTGAAACATTCTGAAGGAGGACCCCCAATCCCAGTAGTAGCGGGGTTTGGGCTTTCCAGATACCTGGGGAGTTTTGGGGCAACCTGGCCATAAACTGGTCTGCAACACGGAGAACATTTTTATCAATTTCAATCCGGGTTAAGTACCCTGGGGTTTCGTATTTGGCTGGGCTTAAATTCAGAGAAACTCCCCCATAGAGTTGAGAATGACTCAAAAAAAAAATAAATCATTTATACCCAAAACATTTCAAATAAATATAGTACATTTTTGGGTTAAGACGGAACACCCTTTTAAATTTCGTGTTCCCGGATAACTATATTATTATCTTCTCATTTTTATTTTTTTTTTTTTCTAATTTTTTGAAAAGTAAAAACAAAAGGGGGAATAAGCCTAGTCCTCATTGGCTGAAAATTTTTAAAATTATTACTTTAAAATCTTTAAGAATATCAGGTAAAAGATTTACTAAATTAACTGTTTTAGTATATGTGATGAATAAAAAGAGAAAATATTTTTATTCAGTAAACATTTCCTAAAAAAAAAAAATTCGGGATTTTCTTTCTTTACTTCATTATCCCTAAAAAAGGAATGATTCTGTTGGTTTTCCGTATTTCCCGGGATGTTTTTCTTTGAAACTTTAATATACCGAAAAGAATGGTTCCCACTTATTAATATTAAATAAGTGGGAAATGTATTATTAAAAATTTTTCACCCAAATTTTTCGATATTGGGTTTTTCGCTTGGGGGGTTTCCTAGAAAAATACGTGTGTCTAGAAAAAGATTTATCCCAAGTCAGGAGTACATCGTTCCAAAATAATTCTGAAAGTAAAGACTTGGGATGTAAATTAAAAGAAATTTAAAACAAAATGCATGTTTAAAATTCCTGAAAAAATGTATTTTTTTTTAAATATGAATTTCATAGTTTTTAAAAAATAATTTTTCATTTTGAATATTTATTTAAAAACTGTTTTTAGAAAGGACCAATGTCTGATTAGGGGATTCATTCATTGTTTCTAGTTTGTAAGAAAGTATGAAAAGGGGCCCGACAGCTCAATATTTTGGGTCTTATGAAATTATATGGTGAAGAACTTTTTAGAAGATTTGTGTAATTTCTAATAACCCACCCCCTGGATTGTATTAACCAACTTTTTTAAAACCAAAAGAACTAGTGAAAATGAGGTTTTTTTATTCCACGTAACATCGAATCCCGGGGGTGGTATGTTTTGCTATAGTAGTGATCTTCCCCCAGAGATCGGGGAACCTACGAATACATGTCGCGAAAATTTTTTCTTTCCCAAGGGCGCCTCCCCCGGGAAACACCGCTCAGCGAGATAAACTCTTCCCCCTCGACTGGCTCCTCAATGGTTGTTGGTTGGTAGTGATTCCGGACACGTAACTACAGGTTTATTCCTAAATGTCATGCTTTTTCATCGGGGCTTGGCGGTGATATTCCCCCGTGGATGGCGACTTGGTCAGCTGCGGGTTTCCCCCCCACCAGGTATCTCCCACCAGGGGCACCGGCAGGGGGCAACTCTGCCCCAACCAGTCTCCCGGCATGTATGGCGGGGTAGTGCATTGGGGTGAGGAAAGGAAGGGGGGGAAGGAAAGATCACGCGCGGTCTGTGGTCCGTTTGTTAAATTTCTGCTCCCGGGATTCACCTTGTGTTGATCAAAAACCCCGGAAAAATACCGATCAGAGCAGCCGGCCTCGAGTTCATCTCCAGACGCGGAATTTGATCTAACTAAAGTGGTCGAGAATCTTCCCCAGTCGGGACTCGGGGAAAGGGCCCCCAATAAAATTTAGAGACATCGGCTGATGCCGGTCGCATTTGCCCGGGGGTTCCCCGATATATGAGAATGATGTATGTGTTGTAAGGGAAGCGGATGAAAAAGGGGAAAATGCCAGGACCCATATGGTCTGCTCCCCCGCGCCTTGTATTAATAAAAAAAACGGAAAACTGGTAAAAGACCGGCCCAGCGTTTCCCCAGTGTCCTAAATTCAATCTTGCTAAAGGGTGAGTCGAAAATCCCGCAACGTCGGGATTGAACCATACGACCCCCAGTCAACGACGCTGCAAATGCAACTTTGTCACTAAACCCCCTCTTTTGGTTTGTTGGGGATAAAAAAAAAACAAGTTAACAATGACATTTTTCCCAATAATATAATTTAAAAACTCTGTAGCTTTTTAAAAATCGTTTACCCTTCGAGTATCGCAAGCTTCTTTGATTTAAAAATAATGTCAAAGTTTTTGACCCGTTGTATCCCGTCCCCTTCCGCCCGGGGAAAGGGCCGCGGGATCACGCGGGGTGCGCGGGGCCCGGAGCCGCGAGCCCCCGGGGGCGTCAGGCCTCGGTGCGCCTCATTTTTTCCCACGCCGTTCCCGCGGCGCGCCCGCACGGGGCGCGGCGGGCGGAAAAGTGGGCGGCGGGGGGGGAAAGTGGGGGTGGGAGGGGGGGGATGGGGTACTGGGGTGGCGGGGGGGGGGGTTTTGGGCAGACGGGAACGGGAAAGGGATCTGGATACTGGGTCAAAAAGTGGGGCGGTGGGGGGTGGTTGGGGTTTTGGAAGGGGGGGATCGAGAGGGGCCCGACCTTGGCAGAGACATGGCAGGGCGGTATGGAAGGAAGGGCTGGAATGGGCAGAGGGACTGGCGGGAAAGAGTTGGGCAATAGAATGGGCGGGCGGTGGAACGGGGCCGGCGGGTGGGAAAGATGGCTGGGCGGTCTGGGTGGGGAAGGCGCGGGGGGCAGCGGGGGGGGGGGGGCGAAAAGGGGGGGAGCGGGGGGGGCGGGGCAGCGGGGGGGCGGGGGGGAGCGGGGGCGAGCGGGGGCGAGGGGGCGAGCGGGGCGAGCGGGGCGAGCGGGGGGCGAGCGGGGGGGAAAAAGGGGGGGAGCGGGGCGAGGGGGGCGAGCGGGGGGGACGGGGGGGGGCGGGGCGGCGGGGCGGCGGGGGGAGCGGGGGAGCGGGGGGAGCGGGGGGGAGCGGGGGGGGCGGGGGGGGCGGGGGGGAGCGGGGGGGGCGGGGCGGGGATGGGGCGTGCTGGAGGGCGGGGATGGCCGGGTTGAAAGGGGACGGGGGGGGGAGGGGATGCGGGGGGTGGGAGAAAGGGGTTGGGGGCGGGGCAGGGGGGGCGGCAGCGCGTCGGCCACCCTCGTGGTGGGGCCCGGGTGGGCGACGGCCCATCCCCTACAGACGGATGGGAGGGAAGGGGGGAGATACTCGGTGATGAGGGGTTTAAGAGGAAAAGAAAACGGGGGAAAAACTGGTATTTTGAAAGGGATGAGGAGTTGGGAAAACGGACGGAAGCGAAAGAAGATCAGAAGGGGCAAGGGAAATGAAATACATCAAAACAATTACGTAGACTAACTCGGCCCAAGAATTGAATACTGGGGAAAAAATTAATGAGCAAACGAAGAAATCCGTTCCCGCAACTCAAATAAAAGAATAAAAAATAAAACCAAGAACGGGTTTTAAATATAGTTAAATTTATAGGGGGGCGCCGATATCATATAATGGCGAAGTTCCGACATTTAAACCTGGACAAAAAAAGAATGATAATAAACAGGTTTTTTTAGAAATTTACCTAAAATTTACAAAATTTTAAAAAAGACAAAATATGTAATAAAAAAAAAAAATGAAAAATAAGATGTTCATTAAAAATTGACGAAGGAACAGAGGAAACCCACTCAAAAAAGGCAAAGGTTTGAATAAAAAAAACCAAAAAAATTAAAAAACTAAAATGACAAAGGTGCTCAAAATGGCATGACGGGGGTTTTGAATAAAGGGGGTATAGCAACCCGTTCTGTCTACAAAAGGCAATATATGGTAGCTGTAAAATAAGACAGGAGGCGGCAAGGGGAGAAAAAAAGAAAGGGAGCAAGAAGCAAAGCGGACAAACAAAGGTTTATGTTTGGGTTAATGGACAGTGGGCCCCCGGGCGGAGAGATACAGGCGCTGGGTGTGGGGGGTGGGTGGGGGGGAAGGCCCGCAGGGGTTGGATGCAGGGTTTCAGCCCCGGGGGGATTCTGTCTCAAAACACGGTGAGGGCAAGTAAAAGGCCCCGGGCCAGGATCGCCGGGGGGAAAAAAGGACCCGGGGAGAAAAGAGGCTAGAAAGAAAGATGGAAGGTACAAAAGAGAAGCGACCGAGGGATCAGAGGGCCATCGGCCCCCTTTATACTATTGGGCCGGAAGTAATTTTTAATGGAATGATAACAAACATTTTTTAAAAAGCACGCTCCATGGAAAACATCGTGTTCGGGCCCGTCCCATTTAAAAAGAGAAAAAAACAAAGAAGATAGAAATTTTTATAGCTGTTTTAAGAACAAAACCAATGAAATGAAAAAGAGTTCAAAAAAAATAATTTTTTTAAAAACAAAGTCGAAACCTACGATTCGTTATCAAAACTTTGAAAAAAATTCAATTTGAAGGAGTATAAACGTTGCAAAAATTACGAATTTTCAAAAAAAAAGTCAAATGCATTTCTTGGGTTCCTTAATGACAAATGATTATTTACTTCCGCACACATCCAATAGCCCCCTTTTTTAAAAAAAAAGTCACTAACTTTTTGAAAAACCCCCTTTCCCTCCTGACATAGTTTTTAAATTTTTACAATGTTGACTGCAAGAAATCGAAAAAAATTAAAAAAAGGGACTGAAATAAAACTAAAAGGCTCTGATAATATAACAGCAAGCAATTAAAAATTTTATTTAAAAACGCTCTTCTGGTACTTACACGCATAATGAACTTTTCTTTCCAAAAAATATTTTCCCCCCCTCATATTCATACCCCTCCCCGAAATTTTAAAAATTTCTAAAATTTGTTATTATCGACCTGTGAATATTTAAAATTTTTTCGGTTATCGAAAAATACTAGATTTGCTCGTTGCCAATGTTGAAGGCATGACTCTTCCTTTTTTTTAGATTTTCCCGGCCGCTTAACAAAAAATTTCGGGCGTTCTTTTTTTTGTTTTTTTAGCCGGGGAAGATCTTTTTGTTGTATTTTTTTTTTTAAAAAAATTCTGAATACCGTTTCCATTTTTTTTCTTAAAATTTTGCGGAAGAGGGTCTGATGACCGGGCCCCGAGAATAGTCCTCTCTACTACTCTATACACTCCTTTAAACCCCTCTACTCCTACTACTACTACTACTCTACTACACTCTCTCAATACTCTCTATACTTTATTATTTTATTATTTTTTTTATTTTATTATTATTTTTTACTATTTTTATTATTATTATTATTATTATTATTATCATTATTATCATTATTATTATCAATTATTATTATCATTATTAATTTTTTTTATTATTATTATTATTTTAAAGAAATGAAAATGACGGCAAGGATCTGTTAGGGGAAAGGGGGATAAAGCAGATTTTCTCATTGATTTTTCGATTCTTACTAATTTTCATTGGTCGCTAATTAAAACTTTTTTTCATGAGATGTGGCGGTGTTCATCCCTCCTGGATGTCAGTGTTGGGCCCCGTGGGAATGAGGGCTTAATCAGGCATCTGCCATTGGGGGCCTCCCGGGGGCGACCCCAAATTTCCCCAATGGTTTCCCTCCTGTAGGGTATTGGGCATGTAATGGAAAGTCTGTGGTGAAAGAGTAAAAAATGAAGGAAGAAGTAACGAGATCGCGCGGGGTCCGTTTTTTGGGGAATTTCTCCGGCTTTCGTTGGTGTTGATCGGTGAAACAACGGAAAACTGCGTCAGTACACCCGGCCTCTAAATTCTCTTCAAGAGGGGAAATCACCCTAGCTATCTTCAAGTGCCGAAAATTTTTAACATCGGGACTCAAACACAGGACCTCCCGGTAAAAGGCACTGCAGTGACATCAGTTTTTCTCTGACCCCCCAAACTGGGGTGGGGAGGGTGGTGGGTGTAGCAAATTTTTATTTTGGAAATCATAGCTATTGTTTGTTTCTCTGTGACGACTGTTCTCTAGATCGACAGATTTTAAAAATTTTTTTATATTATGCATGGAGATCATTCTAATTTGATGGTAGATAATACTTTTAAACATCCGATAATCGTTAAACGCAACCCTTGGGGTAAATAAATTTAAACTTTTCGTCAACAATGAATCAATTTCCTTATAGCAAATCAGAAAAGGGAATGAAAAAACCGATCTTTTGCCCGCATTTTCACGCAAAATTACACAAAAAATTAATTTTTGAAAAAATTGTACATGACATTATTTCAAAATCTATTTTAAAACAAATTTCTTTAAAAGGAAAAACCCATCTTCAATATTTTTTAGTTTAGGTAAGCCAAAAAATCTTAAACTTTTGCAATTTTAAAATAAAGGTTTCAATAACTGAGATCTGGCCATTTAAAACGTCTTTTCTAATATCCATAAAAAAGTTAAAAACGATGGGAATTTTTTGAAAAAACCCAGGGACTTTTTAAAATCCTCCAAAATTTAAAATTTTTTTTATTCAAAAAGACGACATCAGGATCGTTGGGGAATAACTATTTTGGAAAAAAACAGCCGATTTGCGCGGGTTCTTCACAGACAGGGCAGACAGGACAGCAGGAAGACGGAAACGGACAGACAGGACAGACGGACAGCAGGACAGACAGGACGACAGGACAGACAGGACAGACAGGACAGACAGGACGACAGGACAGACAGGACGCAGAAGACAGGACAGACAGGACAGACAGGACAGACAGGACGGGGAGGACGACAGGACAGACAGGACAAACAGGACGACAGGACAGACAGGACAGACAGGACAGACAGGACAGACAGGACAACAGGACAGACAGGACGGGGACAGACAGGACAGACGGACATAAGGACAGACCGGACAGCCCGGACGCCGGACGCCGGACGAAACAGGGCCCCGGACAGACGGACCGGGGGAACAGGACAACAGGACAGAAGGACAGCAGGACAGACAGGACAGCAGACGACAGACAGACAGACGGACGGACAGACGTTTTCCCGTCAATGGTTTTTTCTATAAAGGACCCAAAAAACATGGTTCGTCACACCGTGTTATAGGATTTTTTAAATTTAGCAGCTGGATTTACCCACTTTTTTTACCATTCCCCGGCAAAAAAGTTTTTCTGCCGAAAATTTGCATTTTTCGCGCAGCATTACTCTTTCTCTCCCTTGCGAGGAAGAAAAAACTCGTTGGGGTTTGTGACTGGCCATACTTTGGTGACCCATGGTCATTGGCCCCATGTGACTGTTAAAGGGGCCCCAGTATCGCCCGGGAGTCTTCTCCGCTCCTCGAATCGGGCCCTTCGTCTCGATTCCCTCGCGCCACAACTCCCCTCGCAGCAAAAAGTTTTGGGCGGGAAACAGATAGTCCGGGGAAAGGAATGGTGTGCACGAACTCGGGTTTTTTGCAGCGAACTAATTTAGAAAGCCTCAAGTTTTAGTTGGTTGGTCAAACCCCCCATTCGCTTTCACTCATACGTCCGGCCCTCCTCTTTTTTGGGTTAAGTAGACGTTGAATAGTTTCGACTCATTTTTGTATTGTGGTTGCTTTCGGGCGTTTTTTTGCTAATTATATTAATTTTCATTTGTTCTTTTAAAATTTCTTTAAAATATAATAATACTTTAAAATTGTGTGGGAGAGAATTTTGGGATTATGTTTAAACAGTGTTTTTTTTATATATTTTTTCTTTTTTTTTTTGAGCCCTACAAATAATGAAAAGAAAATGATAAACTATAAAGTTTTTAGTTAAAAAAAACAATATGTTTTTTATAGGATCCGTTTAAAAAACCGTTAGAAGCCCCTTAGTATATAGTATAGCAAAAATTTCGGTAAATTTTAGTTTTTTCATGTAGAAAAAGAAAATCATTTTTGTCGAAAAAATGAAGATAAACGTTCACCCATCGGGCATTCAATTTTGGAAAAGATTTTCAAAAACCCCCTTTCAATAGGGGGAAGGGGCAACGATTAACCTAAAGTAGGTTTTCTCTGGTTTTTTGGGGTGTCAATTACTGTTTCATCTTTTGGGGATTTTTGTTATGGTTTTTTCAAAACCTTAGTGTTAGTTTCATCCTTAAACTTTTTTTCAGATGTTTAAAAAAAATTTCAACAGTAGTCCCCATAATACTTCGTAAAAACCCCCGACGTTACATTAAGTCCAAAACATGATGCATTCTTATTTGTATTGATCGATGTAGATAACGTTGTTCAGTTTAAAAAACAAGACTATCAAACTGGTTCTTTAAAATAATCTTTTCCCTCCGTCCTCGGGAAAAACCTAAAATATAAAAAAGTGAAAAAATAATTTACCATATCTCAAAAAAATATTTTTAAATTTAACATAAAAAGATGACATAACTAAAATCATATATTTCAAAAATTTGAAAATTTATTGAATTTTCTTTGGGCTATTAAGATCTTGATCTAGTGATAATGATGTATCAAAATGTACTATCAGATTAAATAAAAATATATACAATTTTTCTTTATTACTATTAAATCTATACTTCTCTACACTACCCTACCACTACTAACCCGTATTCGTCTTCTTCAGATACGTACCTATTTAAAAAAAAATAATTTTTGTTCTCTCCATGAACTAGACAGTTTCCTCATAAAATGAAGGATACAAAGAAAATGTGTATTTTCAAATCCCCAAAAAAATTAGTTAACTAAATTGATGTTCAAAATCAATATGAGGAGCTTGAAATAAACAGCAATAAAATTACGTCATAAATAATTAATAAACTGAAAAATGGGAATTACAATGATGAAACGCACTGTTATTTTTTAAGGGCACGTTATATAAATAATACTTTCCCCATAGCGATGATCCCGGAAAAGGCGCAAGTTTTCATTTGGGTGGTTTTAATTGATTATAATCCATATGGAAAGAAATATTCTAACAGATGATCCTTGAAGCAATATTGCGTTCAAAGAAATTAAAAATTCATATCTCGTCGCGAAGGGCTCTTATTTTTAAACAAAGTTCGGCGAATGGGGGGATCACACGAAAAACCGCGACCGGCTTCGAAAAAAAACTGGTTCCACCGGCTGAAACTAAAATTTCCCGAGATCGTTGGGGTGTGTTACGTAAACGTGGATTACCTCTTTTTAAATTAGGGCCCTTTTGCGCAAATAAAGCAAAAAACTCCTCGCATCTGCATGATGCGTTTAAAGAGAAAGAACGCTGCTCGCAGCTGTCATCTACATTCTACTATTAATTCCCAGGCTTTTTTAAAACCGCCAGGACGTTTTTGGAACAGTATACAACCGGGCCCCAGGAAAAGGTTTTTCCCGCCTCCTTTTAATAGCACGTCATGTAAACATACATTTTTCTCTTTTCTTTTTAACGAGCACGTATTTGGGGAAAAAAAACTCAAACAACGCGTCCCTAATTTGAGAAGACGCGTTACCTCGATAGTCAAGGCGCGCCCTCCAAAAACCAGAGAAAGGGGTTGTCATCGATTCTTTTCCCGTGGAAAGAAAAAAACAGTATTGATCAATTGGTTGAAATTGTCGACGTTGATTTAAAAAAAGATTTAAATATGAAGTAAAAATCTGATTAAAAAATCCATTTCCTCTTTCATCCAAATTTTTTAAAACCCGTTGCAGAACCTTTTTTAGAACTGTTTGGATATTTTGGGGTCCGGCGGGTGGCCTGTCCATGCGCTCTTTCCCCCCACCCGACGACGGACGGAATTTCTTTGGCGCAGTCCTCAATGTACGTGGGGGGCCCTCATTTCCGGTGCTTTCCAACACACTTTCCTTTTTCCCACCGTACCGGCGTCCGCTGTCCCCGCTGCCACCTCCCGCCACTGCCTTTGCGCCTGGGCCCCTATTCCCCCAGCGATCCGGATCCGCAGTCGGCGCCCCGGGCGCCTCCACGCCCAGGGGTCCCCCACAATTGTTTTTCCTCAGGTCGTGACTTCCTCCCCCCCCGCATCGCCTCCGGCCCCCCCCTTCCCTTTTCCCGAGACTCCCCACCTTTAGGACCTTCCCCCTCCCCCCGACTCTCCCCTCCCGACTCTCCTCCCCCCTCCTCCCGCTCTCCCTCCGCCCCCCTCCACCTCCCTCCCACTCCCCTTTCCCCCCTTC